>JAEOAD010002720.1:0-91220 GCA_036365145.1 Orientallactaga sibirica | reverse complement strand
AGTTAGCCAATGATGGGTAAGACTCCATAAGATGGGGCAACCTAAGACAGGCACAGTCGCATGTGATGATCCCTTGGGGCATGGGTTCAACAATGGCATGCAAAAATTATACCAGGCCACACCCATTGAGTTTTCTCCTTGGCTGGTGGTTAGCCAATGACAGGTAAGACTCTATGAGATGGGGCAACCTAAGACAGGCACCGTCGCATGTGATGATCCCTTGGGGCCTGGAGTCAACAATGGCTTGGCAAAGAACCATGCCTCCCAGGGTCGCCAATAATAAAACAAAAAGGAGGATATGCATGGCACAATGCAGGTTGGACCCTAGCCAGACTTCATGGTAAAAGAAACCAGGCCACACCCCTTGGGTTTTTCTCACAAGGATGGCAGGTAGTCAATGACGGGTAAGAAGCCATGAGATGGGGCAACCTAAAACAGACACCGTCACATGTGATGATCCCTTGGGGCCTGAGGTCAACAATGGCTTGGCAAATAACCATGCCTCCCAGGGTTGCCAAAAATAAAAATATAAAGGAGGATATGTATGGCCCAATGCAGGTCTGGCCCTAGCCAGCCTGCATGGCAGAAAAAAAACCAGGAAGAGGCTTCTGTGAACATGGCATCCTGTGAAGGCCTGGCGAGACAACAGCTACAGTCCCATGCTATGAGATGATCTGTCTGGCGACAGGCTGTCTTTGGTCACAAAAAGGGGACCAACCCATACAAGGATTGGCCAGGCAAGCCCCTTTAAAACCCCCTACACTTTTTTGAGTAAATGAGTTTACTGCAGCTCGCCCTCTGCCTGCTTTCACCCAACTCTCAGAATCTGTGTCATGACTCTGCACTTCTCACCCCCAACTCAGCAGAAACCCTGCCCTAGGGGTGACCCCAACACATATATATATAATTTATATAATATATATATATAATTTATATATATATAATATATATAATATATAATATATATATTTATATATCATATATATTTATGATATATATATTTACTTTTATATCTGAACCTGCCAAAAGCTGTTACTGACTGACAATTAAAACACTATCAAAGCTGGGCATGGTGGTGCATGCTTTTAATCCCAACATTTGGAAGGCAAAGGTAGGAGGATCGCTAAGAGTTTATGGCCACCCTGAAACTACAGAGTGAATTCAAGGTCAGCCTGGGCTACAGTGACACCATACCTCAAAAAACCAAACATTAGCAAATGGCCAGGACATGATATAGGATAGATGGGAGTGGCTCAAATGTCAAAACAGGGTTTCACTCATAAGGCAGATGCACAAGGGGGCACATGCATCTGGCTTTTGTGTGCAGCAGCTGTATGCCCTGTGTAGCAGACAGCTTCAGGTTCTCTGAGATGAACTTCCAGACCAGGCACAGTTATGGAGGAAGGGAAAAATTTATTGAATGCATACAGATCCAGGGGCCAGTGGCATAAAAGGTCTGGGGAATATGAATGCTGCTCCACAGGACCAAGCAGAGAGAGAAAGCCAACCAGCCACCACAGCACACAGAGTAAAACTACAGCCAAAAGGTCACACAGCACACTTCAGGAACTCCTGCTAGGCACATTTGCATATCTTTACAATGGAATCTCAAACCATCACCACACCTTAAGACCACTGAAGGGGACCTTGCCTCTAGCAAGGTGATTGCAGATGCAAACTGTAGAGTAATAAAACATTGAATATATTGGGGACATATATTCAAACTAGCCACATTCCGTGATTCTGGCCCCAATATATTTAGCTCCTGGCCCACACAATAGATTTATAACTATCACACATTGTAAATTGTACTCAGTCCAATTTCAAAGGTTCTCTCTCTCTCTCTCTCTTGATCTTTCCTCTGGTTTTTAAGATAAATACTTCAACTGTAAAATCAAACAAACAAATCACTGTCATCTTAGGGTGGCCTCAAACACATGACAATCCTCCTACCTCTGCTTCATGAGGGCTGGGATTAAGGAGTGACTAGAATAATGCTGGCTGGCACCATCAGCAGTCATCAAACTTCTCAGTCTCTCTTCAATAAAACCAGAACTAAAGTCTCCAGGTTTTGGTGCACCCTTTAAGCTGGGCAGCAATAGGGAGGGCAAACACTGCAGTCCATGACCCTTTTGAGACCATCCTGGTATATCCAAAACATCTTCAGGTCAGCCATGCAAACCAGACCCATCTCAAAACCAAGCAACACCAGCAAAACAAAAATAATTTCATGCCCTGCCTCAGGGAGAATCTCATTCAAACATGCTGGAACCTTCTAACACCAGTTGAAAATTAATGCATTTTCATGTTTATTTAAAATAAACAAACCTGTGCAGGACTACAGCCAGTTTAGGAATCTGAGGACCCAAAAGTGAAAAGCAGGAATGTGCTCAAGCCTGGTTCCATCCCCATGTTAACTCAGACCAGAGAATTCTGCATTTTTACAGTCTTTCCTCAGGCAGATCTCCATTGATTTAATGAACATCCTGAGGCCCTCCTTCCTTCCACCTTTCCTAAATTTCAAGTCCAGGAAGGCTTAAATTTCTCAGTGCCATTTTAGGTACTCAGCCAACTCAAAATCTTAAAATCTCAGTCCGCATCTTTAGCTCAGCCCCCATTCCAAATTTAACAGTGACCAAACTTTCTGGGCCTGGACAGCAGAATGTAAACCATCCATATGACAGTAGCCCAGTTCCAACAAAGTCCTCTGCACTTTCCTTCCCATAATCAAAAAGCTCATAAACCAAGCCTTATGACCAATGAAGTCTGCACTTTAAATTCCCAAGACATCAGAATAGTCCATAAAACTTGGCTTACCACTCAAAAGGCACTCTTCAGATACAAACAGCAAGTCCATTCCATTCCTCAAAACAAAGATTCCAACACACAAATATCCACATGGACAATATCTCACACACATATCAACACTGTGAATTCTCAGACTTGTGTTTATCTTTCAATTTCTCACACACAATCACTGGGAGTAAGCCACTAATCCTGGGTTTTATCCAGACCAGGCAGTTATTGAGGCCCCACAGATTTTAGTGGAACTACAGACCCTGGGAGAGTTCCAGTGTGAAGGCAATCTTAGCGCTGTCACTGCTCACAATTCCACCAAAGTCCAAGCAGGTGAACCAGCCACCACAGCACACAGAGTTGACTTGCAGCCAAAAGGGGTGTGTTTTATACACTCAGGAACTCCTAGTAGTTTGAATATATATCCCCAATATATTCAAACGATTTTACTAGTTATAGTTTGCATCTCCAATCACCTTGCTCTAGCAATGTCACTTGCAGTTGGTCTATAAAGGTGTAAAACATTGATTCCATTGTAAAGATATGCAAATGTGCCTAGCAGGAGTTCCTGAAGTCTGCTCCCCACCCTTTTGGCTGTAGTTTTGCTCTGTGTAAAAGGTGGCTGGTTGGCTTTTGCTCTCTCTTGCCTGGTCCTGTAAAGGGCAAGCCACTGTCTCCTGCCATTATGGAACTTCCCTGGATCTGTGATGCTTCAATAAATAATATCCCTTCCTCCATAACTGTGCCTGGTCTGGGTCCCCATCTTCATTCTTCCTGAAGCTGTCTGCTAATTCCCATAATGGTACCCTTTAAGAATAACTGACCGGGGCTGGATATTCGTCTTTTGGAACTTTTGTTTTGGAGGAATGGGCATGGAACACCTGTTTGATTATGAAGATGCCTTCTGGAGTGGTAAGCCATTTTATGGACTATTCTGATAAGAGTTTGAGAATGCTAAGTGCAGATAGTACTGAACTGAGGTTAATTCACAGCATTTCTGAGGGGCTGGAAAGACTGCAGAGGACTTTGTTGGAACTGGGCTACTGGCATAAGGGATGGCTCGTTCTGCTTTTCCAGGCCCAGAGTGTTTGACCAAGGTTAAATTTGTAATGGACTGATGTGCTGGCCTAAAGATATCGGACTGAGATTTTAAGATTGGCCTCAAACACATGACGATAAGCTGGGAAAAAGGTGAAGCAAGTTAAAAGCTAGAGGCACTGAGACTGATTTTAGGTTAATGGAGCTGCTCTAGTCAAACACATTAGCAATCTTAAGGAAGGTGGAAGGAAGGTTGCCTGACTGATTTACATTAAAACAATGGAGAGGATGCCTGAGGAAAGACTGTTAAAAATGCAAATTCTTGGAAAGAGTTGATCTGGAGAAGGAACCTGCTTTTCAAGGCTATGGTTTATTTTGTCCCTGGATTTAAAATAAGGCTGTGTCCTGCACAAAAATAATTAGTTTTGGAAACATGAAAAATGCATGGAGTGGTCATGAGTTGCAAACATGTTCCAGGAGCCCTGCTGAGATGCAGCATGAGGCAGGGCATGAAGACCCTCAGGAATAGGCTGGAAGAGCCTTTTAGGATGGACTGTGGTTTTAGCATGGAGACCTGAAGATATTTTGATATACCAGACTGTGCAAAATCCTGCCATGGAGTGCAGTGTTGGCATGGGATGAAAGTTTTCCCTGGCTCTCTGCCCAGCTGGAGATCTCCAGATCATGAAAACCTGAGACCCTCCTCAGTCTCCCTATATTGAACTTGAACTGCAGGATGACTGCTGATGGTGGTTGAGTTTGCATTGTTCTAGTCTCAGCCCCAAAACTTGATATGCATCATACCAGTTAAAAAGTTTACCCTGTGCAAATCCATCAGTTGAAATTTTAACTGGGACAGATTTTACCCCTAAACCTTCCATCTTACAGTTGATCAAGTCTTCCTCCCTTTCCCATAATCAAATGAAAGTCTTTAAATGTGTGACCTTATAAATTCATTGGGGCCATTCCCAAGACAATTGGGGATGCCAGGGGCGGAATGTGGTAGTTTGAATATATGTCCCCAATATAAACAGTGTTTTCATTATAGTTTGCATCTCAATCACCTTGCTAGAACAATGTCACTATGGCTGGTCTTAAGGTGTGGGTCTGAGACTTGTTGTTTAGATATGCAAATGTGCCTAGCAGGAGTTCCTGAAGTGTGCTGTGTGACCTTTTGGCTGTAGTTTTGCTCTGTGTACTGTGGTGGCTGGTTGGCTTTTCTCTCTCTTGCCTGGTCCCTAGAATAGGTGGAACTACTAACCCTGCTGCTATTATGGAACTTGAAGCCATATCTTAGCGCTGTCACTGCTCAATTTTCCCAAAGTCCAAACAGGTGAACTGGTCTTTACTGGGTTGATCTCAAGAGCACAAGTGGGGTGTGTTTATAGACCCCAAAACAGTTGTATTACTATAAGGGATGATAGGAAGACTGGAACACACCCTCTACTTAGCAGCCCAGGCAGGCCGGAAGGAGGAATGGCTAAAATTCCAGGGAAGGGGCCTGTGACCCTCCCCCTTCTTTTACAAGCAGTGTCAATAATAGCTCCATTACCAATTCCATAGACCTGGTTATCTATCACTGCATGGCTCTGCTGCATTACTGTTTTTTTTTTTTTTTTTTTTTTTTGTGTATGGAGATAGGGTTTCACTCTAGTTCAATCTGACCTGGAACTCAGTATGTAGTCTCAGTGTGGCCTTGAACTCACAGTAATCCTCCTACCTCTGCCTCCCTTGTGCTGGGATTAAAGGTGTGCACACCACGCCTGGCTTCGATTAGTTTTTTTAATCTACGTATTTATTTAACAGAGAAACAGGGAGAGAGGAAATAGGTGCACCAGGGCCTCCAGACACAGCAAACCAACTCCAGATGCATGCTTTCCCTTGTGCATCTGGCTAACATGGGTCCTGGGGAATCGAACCTGGGTCCTTAGGCTTTGCAGGTAAGCACCTTAACTGCTAAACCATCCCTCCCGCCCTCTGCTTGATTACTTTGACAGGCCTACTAGGAGAAGGCATGCTCTACTGGCATCAAGTTATATCTGGAGGAAAACACCCTCCCTACCACATTTGTTTTTTTTTCTTCCTGGTAGGGTCTCCCTCTAGCCCAGGGTGACCTGGAATTCCTTATACACTATGCAGTCTTAGGCTGACTTGAACTCCCAGTGATCCTCCCACCACGGCCTCCTGAGAGCTGGGATTCAAGGCGTGTGCCACCACGCCCAGCCCTACCTCATTCTTGAATGTCTTTGTGACCTATGTATAGCAAACTAACTTTAATTTTTTTTAATTTTTAAAAATTATTTTATTTTTGGAGAGATACACAGAGAGTGACAGAGAGGGAGAAGGAGACAGAGAATGGGCAAACCAGCACTCTCAGCTGCTGCGAACGAAATCCAGATGTGTACACCCCCTTGTGAGCTAGTGCGGCATTGCGCCCTTGCGACACTTTGCATCTGGATAAACGTGAGACCTGGAGATTGGAACTGGGTTCTTGGGCTTTGCAGGCAGGTGCCTTAACCTCTAAGGCATCCTTTCAGCCCAACATTAATTTTTTTAAAAAGTTATTGGGGGCTAGAGGGATTGCTTAGCGGTTAAGGTGCCTTCCTGTGAAGACTAAGGACCCTGGTTTGATTTTCCAGGCCCCATGTAAACCAGATGCACATGGTGGCGAATCCATCTGGAGTTTGTTTGTAGTGGCTAGAGGCCCTGGTTGGCCCATTCTCTCTCTTTCCCTCTAATAATTAAGTAAAATATTGGCTGGAGAGATAGCTTAGCATTTAAGGCACTTGCCTGCAAAGCCTAAGGACCCAGGTTCAATTCCCCAGTAACCACATAGAACCAGATGCACATGGTGGCACTTGCCTCTGGGGTCTATTTGTAGTGGCTAGAGGCCCTGTCACACCCATTCTGTCTTACTGCCTCTTTCTCAAATAAATAAGTAAAAATAACTTTTTTAATTTTTTAAAAATTGTTATCTACTTTTGCTTCAGTTAACTGTTTCCTTATATGTAAGTCTGTGCAGTATCCCTATAAATGACTCTGAGGTTCCATTTTGAAATCTTTTTTTTTTTGGTTTTCTGAGGTCAGCTTAGGCAGACCTGGAATTCAGTATGGAGTCTCAGGGTGGCCTGGAACTCAAGGTGATCCTCCTACCTGTGCCTCCCCAGTGCTGGGATTAAACGTGTGCACCACCATGCCCGGCCCATAAACTCTTTATATAAGGAAGTGAGTAGCTCACCTCCTTCAATCAAGTAACTCCAAAACCCCCATCACTGACAACTGCTGTGAAGAATATGGGGCGTTCTTCTCCTGAGGCCCCCACCTGAGTCTCCTCAATCATCTTTCCATTCTCCTAACGCAGACTCACTAATTCCATTCAGTTGTATTAAGAATCCCGGCTGCATCTGAGTGGAAGGCCTCCAGACAGCAAAGCTGGGGACACTGAGATGTGTTCCCACTGCCAGTGACATTTTCAATGTAAGTCACATTTTGGCATTAGCCATCTGATATGTTACTAAGACAAGGCAATTTAGTTTATCGTACTGGAATAGATCTCGGAAGGGGTCAATCAAGCATTCACCCTAACTTGGGCACCGTGACAATGTCAGAACCCAAGCAGGCCTTTGAGAAAACTCTTAAGCAGCCCAAGGATTCCTGCTTCCTAATATCCATCAATGTAAAACAATTTCCTCCACTCAGGACCATTTGACGTTTTATTTTTTATCTTTCAATTCTTTTATTTATTTATTAAAGACAGAGAGAGGGATAAAGAGAGAGAGTGAGAATGGGCATGCCAGGGTCTTGAGCCACTGCAAATGAACTCAAGACACATGTGGCACCATGTGCATCTGGCTTACATGGGACTGGAGAATCGAACCGGGGTCCTTAGGCTTCATAGGCATGTGTCTTAACTGCTAAGCCATCTCCCCAGCCCCCATTTGACATTAAAATTTTTTTTTTTTTTTTTGGAGGTAGCGTTTCACTCTAGATCAGGCTGACCTGGAATTCACTTTGTAATCTCAGGGTTGCCTTGAACTCACGGTGATCCTCCTACCTCTGCCTCCCATGTGCTGGGATTAAAGGTGTGTGCCATCAAGCCTGGCATTAAAATCATTTTTAAAAGCCCCCGTCTGATGCACAAGGGGATGCATGCATCTGGAGTGGCTGGAGGGCTTGGGGCACCCATTCTCTCCCTCTCCCTCCCTCCCTCTCTCTGTGCTTGTTTCTCTCTAAAATAAATAAATAAATATATTTTTAAAAAAGAGCAGCCCCCAGTGTTGGAATGAAGAGATGGCTTAGTGCTTAAGGCGCTTGCCTGCAAAGGCAAAGGAGTCTGGTTCGATTCCCCAGGACCGATACACATGCATCTAGAGTTTGTTTGCAGTGGCTGGAAGCCCTGGTGTGCCCATTTTCTCTATCTCTCTGCCTCTTTCCCTCTCTCAAATAAATAAAAATAAAAATAAAAGCCCCCAAGGTTTTTTCCTTAAACCCGGTGGCATAGATGTACAGATGGGGCCTTCTCTGCCCTTTGTCATCAGCCTTGAACTTGAGCGCACAGGTACTATGCTCTGACTGACTGAAATATTGTTTCCTGTATGGGATGTGCCTTCACTATTGAGAGTAAGACATTATAGTAAACCAGGAGCCACATCATTTGCTTGTCTAACAACGTCCACATTCTCACTCTAAGGAGCCTTAACTTCAGAACACCTTAACCTTCAGAACACCTTAACCTTCAGAACACCTACACCTGCCACACACCCATCCACAAGGGTTAGATTTCCTCAGCATCTCCTACAAGGTCATTTCTATCCCTTCTCACCTGTAGCCACCAACCAAAGTGGGTGGCTTTTGTTTAGTGTAGCGAGGCGATGGAGAGGCACTGGGCACTCACATGACAGGAACTCCTTTCACTTGCTTTTCCCTCTTCTCTTAATGCAGTTTCTTCAGGCCCTTCACGGTGGGCTGTCCAGCCACATGGGTGCCTGTCCTTGGTTGTATCCTTCCCTCAATAAATATAATATCAAAAAACTTCAAGCCAGGTGTGGTGGCACATGCCTTTAATCCCAGCCCTCTGGAGGCAGAGGTAGGAGGATCGCCGTGAGCTCGAGGCCACCCTGAGACTACAGAGTGAATTTCAGCTCAGCCTAGTCTAGAGGGAGACCCTACCTCAAAAACCAAAAACAAAACAACAACAAAAAAGTTCAGCCACGGGTGGTGGCACAGGCCTTTAATCCTAGCACTCATGAGGCAGGGCTAGGAGGCTAACAGTGAGTTCAAGGCCACCCTGAGACTACATAGTGAATTCCAGGTCAGCCTGAGCTACAGTGAAACCCTACCTCGACAAAACCATTTAATATTATATATATGTGTGTGTGTGTGTGTGTGTGTGTGTGTGTGTGTGTGTATGTGTATGTACACACATGTATATATATATGTGTGTATGTATGTATGTGTGTGTATATGTATGTATGTATGTATATAATATATATTCCATGCTGGAGAAATGGCTTAGTGGTTAAGGCACTTGCCTGCAAGACCCAAGTTAGATTCCCCAGGATCCAAATAAGCCAGACGCACAAGGTGGCACATATGTCTGGAGTTTGTTTGCAGTGTCTGGAGACCCTGGCCTTCCCATTATCTCTCTTTCTCTTTCACTTTCTCTGTCAAATAAATAAGTAAACTAGAATAAAATATTTCAAATAATAATAAACTGTTTCATCTCACCCAGCTTTTCCATATACTTTTCAATGTCATTAGTTAGTTGTTAACTGTTGACCCCAGGCAAAGGCAGAATAGACTACATTATGGAGAACATATGGCTCAGTCATGGTAAGAAGTGTGTAGAAGTCACTGACGTATAGACAGTCCCCAGAGACCCAAACCTCAGCATTGGGATAGCAATGTAAATAATGGGGTAAACCCCACATGGCATTAGGGAGTATTTGTGAGTAAAAAAGTGGTATAAGGGTCTGGAGGGATGGCTTAGTGCATAAGCCGCTTGCCTGCAAAGCCAAAAGGACCTCGGTTCGATTCCACAGGACCCACATAAAGCCAGATTCACAAGGTGGTGTATGCATCTGGAGTTCGCTAGCAGTGGCTGGGGGCCCTGGTGCACCCATTGTTTCTCTCTCTCTCTCCCTCTTTCTCTCTCTCAAATAAATAAATAAAAATAACATATCTTAAAAATATACAATGATGGGCTGGAGAGATGGCTCAGCAGTTAAAGCGTATGCCTGCAAAGCCTAAGGACCCCCGTTCAATTCTCCAGGTCCCACCTAAGCCAGATGCACATGGTGACACATGAGTCTGGAGTTTGTTTGCAGTGGCTAGAGACCCTGCCATTCCCATTCTTGATCTCTGCCTCTCTCTTTCTCTAATAAATAAAAGTGTGCTTTGTATATATGTATGTATGTATGTATGTATGTATGTATGTATGTATGTATGTATGTATGTATGTATATATATATTTAAATACCCAATGAGGTTGTCATCACATATCTTGTCTTGAGAGGACATCTATGACCAGAAAGTTAAGCCCATGCAGGTGAGTGCTGCCATGACCCCTTAAGATCCTCTCACCTTCATTCTTCCCTTAAGGAGGAGAGCAAGTGACCCTACCCTTATGACCTTACCATGCCCAATAAATGTCAGCTGCCAGAGGATGGCAAGCATTAAACAAAGAAGTCACAGCATGCCAGCCACCCTGTGCTGCCCCCAAAGGGGCCCCACACTTGCAACCCATTTCCCCAGTGTGGACCTATGGCTGCTCATCTCAGCACTTTTGGAAATAGAGTCGTCATGACCGGCAGGGGTTCAGTACGCCATCTGAACACTCCCTCTTCAGTGGGCTCCTCCAGGTTGTGACCACAGGTGGCACACAATACAAGGAGAAAAGCACAAGCTTCCAGGAAATGCCACCTGACAAACACTTCTCCAATAATGCACCCAAGTGTATGACCTCCCCATGAAGAGTTCTCTTTCCAGAATTTACTCTCTGAAAAAATCTCCAGGGAGGCACCCCAGTGTGTGACCAACCCCAAGAACAGTTTGTTTCCACCGAAATCATCTGATAACCCTTCTCTGGAAAGAACCCCAATCACCCATAAGAGCAGCTTGTTCCCCCAGAATACAGCCTATGAAAACAACTTCCCCAAGGAGTGATCGCCATAGACACACATGATGACAGGAGCTCATTCACCGGGATTCCATAGCCTGAACAGAACTTCACCAGATGACAGCTCCAGGGGAGGATCCCAGCCTCTACACACAACATATCCCTGAGCTGGAAGAAATTATGAGCTGGATGTGGTGGCACACACCTTTAATCCCAGCACTGGCAAGGCAGAGGTAGGAGGATCACCTTGAGTTCGAGGCCACCCTGAGACTACACAGTGAATTCCAGGTCAGCCTGGGCTAAAAGGAGACCCTACATCAAAAAGCAAAATAAAAGAAAAAAAGAAAGAATGAGAAAGTTTTGTAAATTGTATCATAAAATATGTTGCGGCTACAGATCAAAATAGAAGCTGCACTTCCAAAACAAAGTGGATCCAATAAAAAGTGAACAATGGAGTCACACAGCACACACAAAACTGTTTCGGTTAGGCAGCCTAGATGTTCTCATGAATCTTATATATCTTTTTTTGTTTATTTGTTTTTCAGTTTTTTGAGGTAGGGTCTCAATCTAGCCCAGGATGACCTGGAACTCACTATGCAGTCTCAGGGTGGCCTCGAACTCATGGCGATCCTCCTACCTCTGCCTCCCAAGTGCTGGAAATAAAGGTGTGTGCCACCACGCTAGGCTTTATATATGGTTTTTTTAATGTCCTTTGCAATTGACAAATGATAATTGTATGGATGTATGGGACAAGTGATGTAATAGATCTCTCACCCCAGAAAGATCAATTCTGCTGCACCCCTGTTGTAGCAGGCAGCTTTAGGTTTGCTGAGATGAACTTCCAGACCAGGAACAGTTATGGAGGAAGGGATTTACTGAAGCTTACAGATCCAGGGGAAGTTCCATCATGGCAAAGAAGCTGGCCTGCCTTCACAGGACCAGACACAGAGAGCAAAACCCACAAGCCAAAAGCCACACAGCACAGAACACCTCAGGAACTCCAGCTAGGCACACTTTGCATATATCTTTAGATTGAAATCCCAAACCCACCACCACACCTTGAGATCCGCCCAGTGACACTGCATCCAGCCAGGTGGCTGCAGAAGCAAACTACAAACTAAGAAAACACTGAATATGTTGGGGACACCTATTCAAACCGCCACACCTGTCTTATGTAGAAATTGAGAAAGCTGAACTGGAGGTAGCAAGGGAGAGCATAAGTTAAGATGGGAGGAGGCATGAGGGTCTGTGGTATAACAATGTGAGCACAGTGAAGAATAAACCCTGTAGGCAGGACGTGATGGTGCACACCTTTAATCCCAGCACGTAGGAGTCAGAGGTAGGAGGATCACCATGAGTTCGAGGCCACCCTGAGACTACATAGTAAATTCCAGGTCAGCCTGGACCACAGAGAGACCCTACCTCAAAAAACCAAATAGATAAATAAATAAATAAGAATAAACCCTGCATATTTTAAAGTCCCCAAGAGTCCCTTTCACCTGACTTGCTGCTTTTAAGTAGTGGGGTAGAAGAGACTGATGCCATGGATGCTGGGCCACAGGGTGGGGATCAGCCTGGCATGGACTCCAGTCATTCACAACAGGGAGGCAGGCAGCAAGTCCAAGCAGAAGTTTGCTGGCAACACACGCCTGGCCTCTGTTCAGAACAGGAGGTGTGTAAACTGCCCTAGTCCTGTCCACATGAAATCCTGAAAGTAAGGAACTCTGTCTGCCCCAGCTCTGGCCTTATTCAGCATCCTATTTAGAGCCGGGAGCTGAAATGAATGAATGCTCAAAGGTCCATGGAGGTGAGAAGCCTGCTGGGTGAAACAAGCATCAGGCATTGTTTGATGGGTAATGTCTGTCCTAGCCTACATGCTTTGGGCCAGGGAAATGGTCGTCAGCATGGGAGGAGACACCACTCTCCCGGGAGACAATTACTAGTCAAACTAGCCTAACTGTATGCAGACAGGTTAGCTAGATAAAGAACACAGCCCACAGGAAGTTCTATGTGGGGCAGCCTCCTGCCTTTCTTTTCAGAGCCCCAAGGCAGCAATAGTGGCTTTGAGTAAAGCTTTGTCAAACCTCAGCTAGGAAGTGTCCCCAAGGAAAGCTGCATCCTGTTCTCCTCCAGTACTGCCAGGTCAGCCTGGACTAGATCGAGACCCTATCTCAAAACAAACAAACAAAAAAAAAATGAAGAAAGAAAAAAGCCACTAGCCAGGGGTGGTGGTGCATGCCTTTAATCCCAGCACTCGGGCGGCAGAGGTTGGAGGATCGCCTAAATAAATAAATGTATATATTATTCCCACCAAGCTGCCCTGAAAGCACCACACTTAATGTTCATATTCACATATTAATGCTACTCTCACTTCTTGTTAGAGAAGCTTCTCTTTACAGATGGCGATGACCACTGGGATGACCCAAAAGGCAACATAGTGCTGAGAAGAAGGGATGGAGGAGTGCCCAGCACTGAAACATCTGTCACACCCTCCAAGGCTCAGGGACCATTGCGGAAGAGGGGCGGATAGAATGGAAGAGCCAAAGGAAGGGTATGACTTCTTACAATGCAACTGTCCAGACAGAAATTGGCCTCGATATCTATGACCTTGCAGTGCCTTGCAATTCCTTCGCAAGACCCTCATAATAGAAGAAAAAGGTGATGACATCAAATTAAAAGAGACTAATGGAGAGAGGGAGGGGTTACAATGGAGATTGGCATCTAAAGGGGAATGGGGGAGGGGAGGGAAATATCATGCGTTTTTTGTATGTAAGTATAGAAGTTGTCAACAAAAACAATATTGTAATACCAAAAAAAAGCTCACACGAAAAGGCTGGCTTGGGCACAACATAGTGTGTGCTTCATGGATTATTCCCCAGGCAACACTTCACTAAGATGGGGGACCCCAAAAGCCTGCTGCCAGTTTCCCCCTTCCATCTAAGGCCTAGGGATTGCCAGGGGCATGATGCATTTACCAAACTGTCTGTGTGACCCACAGAACAACAGGCTACCTTCATTTATGATCTAGAGCAATGCTTCTTACACTTATTTTTATTTATTTATTCATTTGACAGAGAAAGAGGGAGAGACCCAAAGAGGCAGAGAGAGAGAGAGAGAGAGAGAGAGAGAGAGAGAGAATGAGAATATGGGCCTGCCAGGGCCTCCAGCCACTGTAAACGAACTCCAGATACATGTGCCCCCTTTTGCAGCTGGCTAATGTGGGTCCTGGGGAATCAAAACTGGGTCCTTTGACTTTGCAGGCAAAGACTTTAACTGCTAAGACATCCCTCCAGCCCTGCTTATTACCCTTTTTATAGTTGTGACCCTCACCCACCCTCAACCAAATGTTTTCCCAGCTGCATTGATTTAGTTATGATCATCACTCTTGATCATATCACAGATCAGATCACAGATAACATGGAAAGGTTGCAGGTATTCCTAATGGGGAGAGATGGGGAGCCTGCTTCAGGTGCTTTCTGGGGGCCTCGTTATTGTTTTCACACTGAGAGTCCCTGGATCTTGCTGGTATCTGCTTTCAGCTGGACCTTGCCTTCGCACTAGGTGAGAGAAACTTCGTTTTACAGATAAGTTGTCAGATTGATTGGCTGGAAATACACTGCTTAATCAGGGATCAGGTGCTAGACTGAATCTTATTTTGAAATGAAACAATATCTTAAAATTCACCCCATCAGTTGGAAGTTTAAAGCATGCCGGACATGGTGGAGCACGCCTTGAATCCCAGCACTCGGAAGGCAGAGGTAGAAGAATTGCCGTGAGTTTCAGGCCACCCTGAGACTACAGAGCGAATTCCAGTTCAGCCTGGTCCAGAGTAAGACCCTACCTCGAAAAACCAAAAATGTAAAAATAAATAATAAGTAAATAAATAAATAAGTAAATAAATAAATAAGTAAATAAATAAATCTTTAAAAAAGAAGTTTAAAGGCTGCAGTAGCTGGGATGCATGAAATACAGGTGAATGGGCTATGTGGGGTGTGTTTCCATACGAATAACACACCCCAACTGGGACGATGTATGTAAGGCGATGTATGTAAGGCTGAGGGAGGAAGATCACCAGGAGTTCAAAGTCAGCTGGAATAGAGAGAGACCCTGCTTCCAAACAAACAAACAAACTGTTAGAGGAGGCCCAGCATGGTGGCACACACCTTAAATTCGAGCACTCAGGAGGCCAAGGTGGGAGGATCACCGTGAATTTAAGGCCAGCCTGAGAACAGAGTGAATTCCAGGGCAGCCTGGGCTAGAGCAAGACTCTACCTTGAAAAACCCAAAAAAAAATTTAAAAAGGCTGGAGGGATGGCTTAGCAGTTAAGGCATTTGCCTGCAAAGCCTAAGGACCCTGGTTCAATTCTCCACATAAGCCACATGCACAAGGTGGCGAACACTTCTGGAGTTTGTATGCAGAAGCTAGAGGCTCTGGCCCACCCATTCTCACTCCCCCCTCTCTTACCCTCTCTCTGTCTCTAAGGAATAAATAAATAAATGAATAAAACAAAAAATGTGAGAGGAGATTTGAGTTCATTTACATTACTGGATCATCACTGTCACTGAAGATGAGAATCAATCAACTTTCCTGAAGCACACAGGGATGTCTGTGCAGGGTGCTTGACAGAGAGGCAGGACTCCAACACTGACGTGGAGCAGCAGTGTTTATTTGTCAATGCTGACATGGGACCACAACATTCCTATCCAAAGACTGAACCCCAGTCACAGTGGAAATCTTATTTAATTTTTATTTATTTCTTAATATTATTTTTTGGTTTTTCGAGATAGGGGCTCACCTGGAATTTACTATGTAGTCTCAGGGTGGCCTCTAACTCATGGCAATCCTCCCACCTCTGCCTCCCGAGTGCTGGGATTCAAAGCGAGCGCCACCACGCCCACCTTATTTAGTATTTCTTTATTGGATTTCAGTAGAAATTTTGTAAGGACACATCCTATGTTGGCACCATCATTTCCCTATGCCTGCCACCATCCCACGGAGGGTTTATCCCTGGGGTACGGTGGGTATTCACCATGGGTTAAGGCGTATGAGTGTGGGAGCAGCAGTCTGTCAGTGGGGGGAGTCAAGGCCTCTGCATATTGCTGCACACCCTCTGATTCTTCCCCCTTCTCTTCCACACAATTCCCTGGGCTAAACCAAGACACTAACTCAAAAAGGGGGGACCGAAGAGATGGCTTAGTGGTTAAGGCGTTTCCTGCAAAGCTAAAGGACCCTGGTTTGATTCCCCAGGACCTACGTAATCCAGATGCACAAGGGGGTGCATGTATCTGGAGTTTGTGGTGGCTGTAGGCCCTGATACCCATTCTCTCTCTCTCATAAATAAATAAATAAATAAATAAATAAATAAATAAATAAATAAAATTATTTTAAAATCCAAACTACCAGGCCCATTCCAGGCTGAGGTCACGACATACACAGTTTTCTTCCCTTTGTTTCTTCCCCAATGTGTTTTCAGAAAAAGTGGGAACAACTTCTGAGATTACGAATGTCTTAGCACAGACCTGGAATTCACTCTGTAGTCTCAGGGCAGCCTTGAACTCATGGTGATCCTCCTACCTGTCTCCAAGTGCTGGGATTAAAGGCATGCCCCACCAAGCCCGGCCCTTAAAATTTTTTTTTACTATTATTTATTTGACAGAGAAAGAGGGAAAGAGAGGGAAAGAGAAGGAGAAAGAATGAACACACCAGACCTCCAGCCACTGCATGCACCCCCTTGTGCAGCTGGCACAAGGATGTGGGTCCTGGGGCATCGAACCTGTGTCCTTTGGCTTTGCAGTCCAACCCCTTAACTGCTAAGACACCTGTCCAGCCCTAGATAGCACCATTTTTATCCAAGTTAGCCTGGGTTAGAGGGAAACCCAAAAAAAATGAAAAACCAAAAATAAATATATATATATATATATAAATAAACAAAGCTGTTTGCAAGAGGGAGGGCATTCCTACAGGGTGAGTGGGACAGTCTCCACATGACACACCTCGTGCTGTGGGCATCCCTGAAAACAGACGTCATCAGATGTCCACTGAGCTCGGGATTCCGAGCCTTCCTTCCCCGCATCTGCTGTGGGAAATCCCTCGGCACCTCAAAGCATGTCTGTGATTCCAAGACACCTCTATGGGTGCTCGGTAAGAGGCAAGCAAGGCCTAGCAAACTGGCCTTCTTGGAAGAGGACAACCCATGTCCCGTCCATGGCAAGTTTGAAATCGTTATGTCACAAGACACAGTCAGCTAGGACGGCACATGGGTGGGATGCACACCGCGTCATCCTTTCTGATGGAGAACACCACGTGACGTGACAGTGTCCTACATGTATCCAAAACATGACTACACATTTGGTGGTGAATGGGAAGATGGGGGCAGAAATGAGGTACTGGCAGGTTTATTTCATTTTATTTTTCTTTTTAACTATTTTTTATTCTTATTTATTTATTTGAGAAAGGGAAAGAGGCAGAATGTGTGTGTGTGTGTGTGTGTGTGTGTGTGTGTGTGTGTGTGAGAGAGAGAGAGAGAGAGAGAGAGAGAGAGAGAGAGAAAGAGGGAGAATGGGCACACCAGGGCTTCCATCCACTGCAAACGAACTCCCGATGCATGAGTCCTCTTGTACATCTGGCTTATGTGGGTCCTGGGGAATCAAACCGCGGTCCTTTGGGTTTGCAGTCCAGCACCTTAACCGCTGAGCCATCTCTCCACTTCTTTTTTTTGAGGTAGGGTCTCACTCTAGCCCAGGCTGACCTACAATTTACTATGTATTCTCAGGTTGTCCATGAATGCACGGCCATCCTCCTAGCTATGCTTCCCAAGTGCTGAGATTCAAGGTGAGCACCACCATGTCCTGGTAGGTTTTTGGTGTTAGCTTTTTTATTTTTCTGTTTTTTTTTTTGGTAGGGTCTCACTCTAGCCCAGGCTGACCTGGAAATCACTATGTAGTCTCAGGGTGGCCTGAACTCATAGTGATCCTCCTACCTCTGCCTCCCGAGTGCTGGGACTAAAGGCATGCACCACCATGCCTGGCTAGGTTTTTAATTTTTGATTGTGTGTGAATTTTTAGCACACATGCTGGAATATTTAATTCATGATAATTAATGAAAATCAAAATGCTGCATGGGCATAGTTTAATACCTCAGTTTTATTATATTTGGTTTACTGACAAAATTGTTAGGTCTGACGGGTCTTAATATGAAGTCACTAAGGGCAGGAGGATGGCGACAGACACATAAGGAAGTGGATTATCCACATTCCTCAAGAAAATTCCCAGCCATCACCCCCTCCTTGCCTGCAATACCCCCAGGTCATGGTTTCCTGCCCCCTTATTTTGTAAATCACCTGGTCACTGTTCTGGTGTCACAGCCTGGCTATCTTAGATCTCCCCTCAGCTCTGCCCTTCCTCACCTTCCCCCAACAGATAGCTCTATAAAGCCCATGACCTGAGGAACTCATGTGGCCTGTGCTTCTCTCTCTCATGAGCCAGCCCTGGCAGCTCATGCTTTTCCTGAATAAAAGCCTTCATCTTTGCCTCAGAGTTGTTTTTGTGTGGTTGTGGTCAATCCCAACCTTACCAAAATGAAGATCCAAAATATTACAAATAACGGAATAAGAAGAATAAATAATAAAATAAAATAAAGAAGAAATACAGCTGAACATAGCTGGAAGAGTTAAGACTTGCTACAGAGTAGATTTCTGTAGGGTCTTATTATAAACCCTTAGAAGCACAACCATGTGGGCCTGGAGAGATGGCTCAGCGGTTAAGCGCTTGCCTGTGAAACCTAAGGACCTGCCTTAACGGCTAAGCGAATTCTCCATGAAAGTGTTAATTGTCGTCTGTCCTGTGCTATTCCTGCAAGTTTGCCATTCAAGAACAGTAAACGCTTGAAAAAGAAAAAGAAGCTGGGCGTGGTGGTGCACACCTTTAATCCCAGTACTGGGAGGCAGAGGTAGGAGGATCACCCTGAGTTCGAGGCCACCCTGAGAATACAGAGTGAATTCCAGGTCAGCCTGAACTAGAGTGAGTCCCCTACCTGAAATAAACCAAAAATAAATAAATAAAAGAAAAAGGAAAAAATTGCTTTCTAGGTTCTATTTTAAATCAATTTTTCCTATTTATTTATTTAAGAGAGAGAATGAATGTGCCAGGGTCTCCAGGCATTGCAAAAAAAAAAAAAAAAAAAAAAAAAAAAGAAAAAAAATTCCTCCAGGTGCATGGATCACCTTGTACATGTGGCTTTATGGTGGATCTGGGGGAACTGAAACTGAGTCCTTAGGCTTTGCAGGCCAAGGCCTTTAACCATTAGGCCATGGTCTCCAGCCCATGACCTAGTTTCTTCATTCCTTTATAGCATGTCTTCCATTTATTTTACTTTATTTTGTTTGTTTCTTTCATGACCCACCTAATCACTATGGCGGTCGAAACAGCCTCTGTAGTCACTCTAGACAGCTATGCACCCAGCCGCTTGCAACTCATGATGGCCCAAGAAGACAGCAAAGCATGGAATTTCCTACCCAGTTAATACATATATTCTGGGCTTAGCGGTTAAGGCACATGCCTGTGAAGCCTAAGGACCCTGGTTCTATTCTCCAGGTCCCACGTATGCCAGATACACAAGGTGGCGCATGCATCTGGAGTTCGTTTGTAGTGGCTGGAGGCCCTGGTGCACCCATTCTCCCCCTCTCTAATAAGTAAATACATGAAATTTATTTTATTTTATTTATTTTTGGCTTTTCAAGGTAGGGTCCCACTCCAATAAATAAAATAAACATTTAAATAAATAAATAAATATTTTCCTTGCTCCAGGATGAAAACAGAATGTTCAGCATAATTTGGGGGGCAAATAAAGAGGAGGAACAGTGACTGAAATTCATGGACATTCTTCACACCACTGCCCAGACACGGTTGTAAACACCTATACTTCCAGCATGCAGGAGGATGAGCTGACAGAAGAGGATTGTCATGTGCTCAAAGCCAGCCTAGGCCACACAGTAAAATCCTGCCTCAAATAATAGTAGAAAAAAAAATAGATGGGATTGATGTGGCCCACGCCTTTAATCCCAGCACTTGGGAGGCAGAGGTAGGAGGATCGCTGTGAGTTTGAGGACACCCTGAGACCACATAGTGAATTCCAGGTCAGCCTGGACTAGAGTGAAACCTTACCTCGAAAAATGAAAAAAAAATACATAAAAAGATAAACTACTACCTCTATTCACTAAGTCACCATTTACATCGTGCAATATGCCAAGTTAACGTGGCATTCACGAAGTTTTAATTCTTTTCTCCTTACTTGTAGTGCTGGCAAAAAGAAAAAATACATTGTTGGGCATGGTGGTGCACGCCTTTAATCCTAGCACTTGGGACGCAGATGTAGGAAGATCACTGTCGTATGAGACCACCCTGAGACTACCTAGTGAATTCCAGGTCAGCCTGGGCTAGAGAGAGACCCTACCTCAACAGGGTACCTTCCAAAAGGTGTTACTGACAACTAAAACATTATCAAAACCGGGCATGGGGGCACACGCCTTTAACCCCAGTACTTGGGAGGCAGAAGAAGGAGGATTGCTAAGAGTTTGAGGCCACTCTGAGACTACATAGTGAATTCCAGGTCAGCCTGGGCTACAGTGAGACCCTACCTCAAAAATCCAAACATTATCAAATGGCCAGGATATGATATAACAAAGCTGTGAGTGGCTCAAATTTCAAAATGGGTTTTCCCACGTAAACCAGATGCACAAGGGGCACATGCATCTGGAGTTTGTTTGCAGCAGCTGTATGCCCTGCGTGCTCATTCTCAATCTCTTTCTCCCCCCACCCTCTTTCTCTGTCAAATAATAAGTAAATAAAAGGTAAAAACAAAGAAAATACATATCACACTAGGAAAGCCAGTGGCTTGAGAAGGTGTCTGGGGAGATAAGAATGCTTACAGGATCAAGCCCCTCATGGAAAGCTCTGATGCTCTGCACAGCAGGAGGGAGGGAGGTGCTGCAAACACATGGCTTTCATTGCAAGCAGACAGCAACATGTAGTTGATCGGGGTGGGTCCCCAACATTCATTCTTGCTGCTATGGCAAGCTAATTCCCATAATACTGCCTTTAAGAATAACTGAAGGGGGGCTGGAGAGACGGCTTGGTGGTTAAGGCGTCTGCCTGCTAAGCCTAAGAACACCTGTTCGATTCTGTAGGTCCCACGTTTAGCCAGAAGTAAATTGATTCAAGGGCGCAATGCCACACTTGTCCACAAGGGGGTGCACACATCTGGAGTTAATTCACAGCGGCTGAGAGGCTACTGGTGCAGCCATTTTTTGTTTGTTTGGTTTTTCAAGGTAGGGTCTCACTCTAACTCAGGCTGACCTGGAATTCACTATGTCATCTCAGCATGGCCTTGAACTCATGGCGATCCTCCTACTATGCCTCCCGAGTGCTAGAATTAAAAGCATGTGCCATCATACCTGGATGTCATGCCTATTCTCTCTCTCTCTCTCTCTCTCTCTCTGCCTCAAAAAAAGTAACTAAAGGGGCCAGGATATGGTGGCACACACCTTTAATCCCAGCAATAGGGAGGGCACAGGTACGAGGATGGCTGTGAGTTTGAGACCATCCTGGTACTACAGAGTGAGTGCCAGGTCAGCCTGGGCTAGAATAAGACCCTAACTCAAAACCAAACAACCCACAACAAAATAAGAATAATTAAGGGATGGGAAGAGACATGAAGGGAGAACAATATTCAAACATGCCCTTGCCCCTTCTAACACCAGTTGGAAAAATCAAGCAAATCCATGTTTATGTCACAACAAAACATCAACAACAATGACAAAAGTTTAGGACTACTGAGGCAGTTTAGGATGAACGAGTCCCCCAAAGTGAAAAGCAGGAATGTGCTCAAGCCTGCGCTAGCATCCCCATGTTACTACAGACCAGAGAAGTCTTCTGCTTAGCTCGTGCCTACAGGAGCTCTCCAGATCATAAACATCCTGAGGCCCTCCCTGTACCCCTTTCCTGGAATTGCGATTCCAGGAAGGCTTACATTTGGTAGTGGCATTGTGGATACTCAGCCCCAAAACTTGGCATCATGGCAGGTGAGCTCAGCCCCCATTCCAAATCCATCCGTGACCCCAATTTGGGCCACAGGACAGGTTTTACCCCCTAAACCTTCCATATGGCAGGACCTCTCCATACTTTCTCCACGTTCCTTCTCACAATCAAATAAAATCTCTCTAACCCTCACCTTATGAACTCTGAACTTCATTTTTAAAATTTTTATTTTTATTTATTTATTTCAGAGGGACAGAGAGAGAGAGAGAGAGAAAGAGATTTGCAGACAGAGAGAGAGAGCAGGTAGAGAGAGAGAGAGAGAGGTAGAGAGAGAGAGAGAGAGAGAGAGAGAGGGGGCAGAGAGAGGCAGAGAGAGAGAGAGGGGGCAGGTAGAGAGAGAGAGAGAGCAGGTAGAGGAGAGAGGAGAGAGGGGCAGGAGAGAGAGAGAGAGAGAGAGAGGAGAGAGGGGCAGGCAGAGAGAGAGAGAGGGGGGTAGAGAGAGAGGGGGCAGGCAGAGAGAGAGAGAGAGAGAGAGCAGAGAGCAGAGAGGGCAGGCAGAGAGAGAGAGAGGGGGCAGGCAGAGAGAGAGAGAGAGGGGGCAGGCAGAGAGAGGGGGCAGGCAGAGAGAGAGAGGGGGGGGCAGAGAGAGAGAGAGAGGGGGCAGGCAGAGAGAGAGAGGGGGGGCAGGCAGAGAGAGAGAGGCAGGCAGAGAGAGAGGGGGCAGAGAGAGAGAGGGGGCAGGCAGAGAGAGAGAGGGCAGAGAGAGAGAGGGGGCAGAGAGAGAGAGAGAGAGAGAGAGAGGCAGAGAGAGAGAGGGGGCAGGCAGAGAGAGGGGGGCAGGCAGAGAGAGGGGGGGCAGGCAGAGAGAGAGGGGCAGGCAGAGAGAGAGGGGGCAGGCAGGAGAGAGAGGGGGGGCAGGCAGAGAGAGAGGAGGGGCAGGCAGAGAGAGAGGGGGGGCAGAGAGAGAGGGGGCAGGCAGAGAGAGAGAGGGGCAGGCAGAGAGAGAGAGGGGCAGGCAGAGAGAGAGAGAGAGAGAGAGAGAGAGAGAGAGGGGGCAGGCAGGCAGAGAGAGAGAGGGGGGGCAGGCAGAGAGAGAGAGGGGGGGCAGGCAGAGAGAGAGAGGGGGGCAGGCAGAGAGAGAGAGAGAGGGGCAGGCAGAGAGAGAGAGAGGGGGAGGGCAGGCAGAGAGAGAGAGAGGCAGGCAGAGAGAGAGGAGGGGGCAGGCAGAGAGAGAGGGGGGCAGGCAGAGAGAGGGCAGGCAGAGAGAGAGGCAGAGAGAGAGGGGGCAGGCAGAGAGAGGGGCAGAGAGAGAGAGAGAGGGGCAGGCAGAGAGAGAGAGAGGAGAGAGAGAGAGAGAGGCAGAGAGAGAGAGAGAGAGAGAGAGAGAGGCAGAGAGAGAGAGAGAGAGAGAGAGAGAGGCAGAGAGAGAGAGAGAGAGAGAGAGAGAGAGAGAGAGAGAGGCAGAGAGAGAGAGAGAGAGAGAGAGAGAGAGAGAGGCAGAGAGAGAGAGCAGAGAGAGAGAGGCAGAGAGAGAGAGGCAGAGAGAGAGAGAGAGAGAGAGAGAGAGAGAGAGCAGAGAGAGAGAGAGAGAGAGAGAGAGAGAGGGCAGGCAGAGAGAGAGAGAGAGAGGCAGAGAGAGAGAGAGAGAGAGAGAGAGAGAGAGAGAGAGAGAGAGAGAGAGAGAGAGAGAGAGAGAGAGAGAGAGAGAGAGAGGCAGAGGGAGGAGAGCAGAGAGAGAGAGGAGAGAGAGAGAGAGAGGGAGAGAGAGAGAGGCAGAGGGAGGGAGAGAGAGAGGCAGAGGGAGGGAGAGAGAGAGGCAGAGGGAGGGAGAGAGAGAGGCAGAGGGAGGGAGAGAGAGAGGCAGAGGGAGGGAGAGAGAGAGGCAGAGGGAGAGAGAGAATGTGTGTGCCAGGGCACCCAGCCACTGCAAACGAACTCCAGATGCATGTGACACTTTGTGCATCTGGCTTACGTGGGTCCTCGGGAATCGAGCCTCGACCCGGGGTCCCTAAGTTTCACAGGCAAGCGCTTAACCACCAAGCCATCTCTCCAGGCCCTAAATTTCACTTCTTTAAATTCCTAAGACAAGAATCTGGGGATGCCGCAAATTCATAGGTGCAAAAGCACTCATCAGATACAAACAGCTTCCACATTCTATTGCCATACTCAGATGGGTACACACACAAAACATGACAATATGCACACACATATCAACACTGTGAATTCTCAGACTTGTGTTTATCTTTCAATTTCTCACACACAATCACTGGGAGGAAGCCACTAATCCTGGGTTTTATCCTGAGTTGAGGCTCCTAGAATATGAGTGGAACTACTAACCCTGCTGAGAGGGACAGTGTGAAGCCATATCTTAGCGCTGTCACTGCTCACAATTCCACCAAAGTCCAAGCAGGTGAACCAATCAGTTTACTGGGTGGATTTGCAGAGCACAAGGGGGGTGTGACTTACAGGAGAGTGTGGGTGACCCCAAAACAGCTGCATTACTGTAAGGTCTACCCCATCAGGGATGATAGAAAAAACAGACCGCACCCTCTACTTAGCAGCCCAGGCAGGCAGGAAGGAGGAATGGCTACAATTCCAGGGAAGGGGCCTGTGCCCCTCCCCCTGATACCAGCTCAATAATAGCTCCATTACCAATTCCATAGACCTGGTTATCTATCACTGCATGGTTCTGCTCCACTACTTTTTTTTTTTTTGAGATAGGGCTTCACTCTAGTTCAAAGTGACCTGGAACTCACTATGTAGTCTCAGGGTGGCCTCAAACTCACAGTGATCCTCCTACCTACGACTCCTGAGTGCTGGGATTAAAAGCGTGCACCACCACGCCTGGCTTCGATTAGTTGTTTTTTTATTTTTTAATCTATTTATTTATTCAGCAGAGAAAGAGAGAGAGAATAGGTGTGCCAGGGACTCCAGGCACTGCAAACCAACTCCAGGTGCATGCTCCCCCTTGTGCAGCTGGTGAACATGGGTTCTGCTGGAGAATTTGGGGCGTTCTCCTGAGGCCCACACCTTTCTCTCCTCAATCATCTTTCCATTCTCCTAATGCAGACTCACTAATTCCATTCAGCTGTATTAAGAATCCCGGCTGCATCTGAGTGGAAGGCCTCCAGACAGCTGTGTTCCCACAGCCAGTGACATTTTCAATATAAGTCACATTTTGGCATTAGCCATCTGATCTGTTGCTAAGACAAGGCAATTTAGTTTATGGTACTGGCATAGATCTGGGAAGGGGTCAATCAGGCATTCACCCTAACATGGGCATGGTGACAATATCTGCACCCGAGCAGAACTTTGAGAAAACTCTTAAGCAGCCCAAGGATTCCTGCTTCCTAATATCCATCAGTGCAAAACAATTTCCTCCACTCAGCACCATTTCACGTTTTAAGATCTTTTTTTCCATGTAGGGTTTCACTCCAGCTCAGGCTGACCTGGAATTCACTCTGTATTCTCAGGGAGGCCATTAACTCACCACGATCCTCCTACCTCTGCCTCCCAAGTGCTGGGATTAAAGGCATGTGCCACCATGCCAGGCCTTAAAATCATTTTTAAAATGCCCCCAGTCAGATGCACAAGGGGGCACATGCATCTGGAGTTCATCTGCAGTGGCTGGAGGCCTTGGGGCACCCAATCTCTCCCTCTCCCTCTCTGTGCCTGTTTCTCTCTTTCAAATAAATAAATAAATAAAAATAATTTTTAAAAGCCCCCAGGGTTGGGCTGAAGACATGGCTTAGTGGTTAAGGTGCTTGCCTGCAAAGGCAAAGGAGCCTGGTTTGATTCCCCAGGACCAATGCCCATGCATCTAGAGTTTGTTTGCAGTGGCTGGAAGCCCAGGTGTGCCCAATTCTCTCTCTCTCTTCCTCTTTCTCCCCCTCAAATAAATAAATATAAAAGCCCCCAGGGTTTTTCCTTAAACCCGGTGGAATAGATGTACAGATAGGGCCTTCTTGGACCATTGTCATCAGCCTTGACCTTGAGCGCACACGTACTATGCTCTGACTGACTGAAATATTGTTTCCTGTATGGGATGGACCTTCACATTTGAGAGTAAGTCATTATAGTAAACCAGGAGCCGCATCATTTGCTTGTCTCGCATGTCCACATTCTCAGAACTCATTCTAAGGAGAGAAGGTAAAACTCACCGACCGGCTGAGGTGGCGTGAAGACTAGGTGCGTGGGTCTTGGCCATGGCCAGGCCTGGAACCCGCTTTTTACAGTCTCTAACACCAGGGTGGGGCTCCAAATCCTTGCATGCCTGAGTTAAGCCACCTGGCTCACCCTCGCCCCACAACACACCTGTGCTCCTCTCATGAGCTTGTGTCTGCAGCCCAGGTCAGCAGTGGGAAACACCTGTGTGAAGCACAACCCCGCCACTGCCAGAAAGCAGTCCTTTGCCCACCCACTGCGGGACAGAGCCTTAACCTCAGAACACCTACACCTGCCACACACCCATCCACAAGGGTTACATTTCCTCAGCGTCTCCTACAAGGTCGTTTCTATCCCTTCTCACCTGTAGCCACCAACCAAAGTGGGTGGCATTTGTGGAGTATAGCGAGGAGATGGAGAGGCACTGGGCACTCACATGACAGGAACTCCTTGAACTTTCTCTTCTCTTTCTGCAGTTTTTTGCCAGGCCCTCCATGGTGGACTCTCCAGCCACGTGGGTGCCTTTCCTATTTTGTGTACTTTCCTCAATAAGTGTAATAATTTAATAATAAAAACCTTATGCTGGGCGTGGTGCTGAAATCCTTTAATCCCAGCACTCAGGGGAGGCAGGGGTAGGAGGATAAAGGTGAGGTCAAGGCCACCCTGAGATTAAAGAGTGAATTCCAGGACAGCCTGAGCTTGAGTGAAACCCCACCTCGAAAAAAAACAAAATGTATATTCCGTGCTGGAGAAATGGCTTAGTGGTTAATGCACTTGCCTGCAAAACCCAAGGACCCAAGTAAGTGAGATGCACAAGGTGGCACATACGCCTGGCATTCATTTGCAGTGGCTGGAGGCCCTGGCATGCCCATTCTTGCTCTCTCCCTCTCTCAAATAAATAAATGAATAAATAAAAGAAAACAACATTTTTACTGAAATCCAATAAAGAAATACTAAATAAGCTGGGTGTGGTGGCGCACAGCCTGCATCCCAGCACTCAGGAGGCAGAGGTAGGAGGATCGCTATGAGTTCAAGGCCACCCTGAGATTAGAGATAATTTAAGGTCAGCCTGGACTACAGTGACACCCCTCAGGAAAAAAAGAAAAACAAAAGAAAAGGTGTGGAGGGATGGCTTTGAAGACACTTGCCTGCAAAGCCCAAGGACCCAGGTTCAATGTCACATTACCCACATAAGCCAGATGCACAAGGGGGCGCACGGGTCTGGAGTTCATTTGTAGTGGCTGGGGGCCCTGGTGTGCCTGTTCTGTCTCTTTCTCTCTCAAATAAATAAATAAATAAATAAATAAATAAATAAATAAATAAACACACTTAAAAAACCTAGCCGCATAGAAACCCAAATCAAAAGTTATACATGAGCTGGGGGGATGGCTTAGTGGTTAAGGTGCTTGCCTGCAAAGCCAAAGGATCTACGTTCGATTCCCCAGGAACCATGTAAGCCAGATGCACAGGATGGCACATCCTTCTGCAGTTAGTTTTCAGTGGCTGAAGGTCCTGGCATGAACGTGCTCTCTCTCTCTGTTACTTTCTCTCTCTTTAATAAATGAAATAATTTTTTAAAAACATTATACATGGAAGTTGTAAAAGTTACAGAAGAAAACTCACATGGCCTTGGGCCTAATAAGTTAAGAGGAGGATGCAGGCACAGAAACACACTGGGAAGATGACCCGTGGGCACTGGGGCTCTGCTGGCATAGGCTGAGAAAACACAGCAGTGGGAACATGGCCTGGAGCACAGCCCTCCCTACTAAATCGACACATAGCAAGGGACTGCCGACTCACGGACCTCACGGCGAGGAGAGAGCACATTTCTATTCTTTATTTTATTTATTTATTTTTTGTGTATTTATTTATTTATTTTTGAGTTTTCGAGGTATGGTCTGTCTCACTGTAGCCCAGGCTGACCCGGAATTCACTGTGTCACCTCAGGGTGGCCTTGAACTCATGGCTCTCCTCCTGCCTCTGCCTCCTGAGTGCTGGATTTAGAGGTGTGCACCACCACGCCTGGCAGCACATTTCTATTAGAAGAGACGAGGATGGTGGTACTTTGTTACAGCTGTGCTAGGGAAAGGACAGGCAGATCAGCAGGTCTGCTCTGCCCAACTGTCCTTTCCTGACCAGAGGGGCCTAAGTCTACCACATGAGAGCAGCATTTAGGAGCAGAGCCCTCTTCCTTCACAGGCCCAGACTCCCAATGCCTGGCAGCACTATCCTCAGCTCTCAATCTGGGGGGGTCAGAGGGAGGATGAAGAAGAAGAGGAATAACTTTCTGGAACTGATGAGTGTGCACCCTGCTTTACCTGGAGGCCAGAAAGATCAGAGCTGCAGAGAAATACATGGGAGAGGGGGCAAAAAAGAATGTTAGAGCCACAAGTTGGGACATTATGCACAGAGACACTGCCTTTTTATGTAACTGTTGGCTACCCCCATAGTGCATGACCCACATTCCCCAATGAGGAGGGTCCCTTCAGAGGGGAGAGGACAGGGAGGAGGCTACCGAAGGCACCAACATGAATGTAAAATTAAAATAAATAAATAATATTTTAAAAAAACAGAAGAAGAAAGAAAGGTCAGACATGAAAACCACCTGACATACAGTGCTAAGTTTCAGGCCCAGCTGGAAACGATTTCCCCATCACCCTCACATACAGTGGTAGCTAGTACGACCTATGGGACACACGCACACAAAAAAGGCTCACAAGGGCTGGAAAAATGGCTTTGTGGTTAAGGTGCTTGCCTGTAAAGCCAAAGGATCCAGGTTCATTTCCTCAGGACTCATGTAAGCCAGCTGCACAAGGGGGCTCATGCATCTGGAGTTCTTCTCCAGTGGTTATAGTGCCTGGAATGCCCATCTGCCACTCTCTCTCAAATGCATTAATAAGTAAAATTTAAAAAAAGAAAATGAAAAGATTTTTTTAAAATATTTATTTATTAGCAACAGGCAGAGAGAGAGAAAGAGAGAGAGAGAGAGAGAGAATGGGTGTACCAGGGCCTCCAGTCACTGCAAACGAACTCCAGATGCATGCACCACTTTGTATAACTGGCTTATATGGGTACTGGGGAATTGAGTCTCGAACTGGGGCCCTTAGGCTTCACAGACAAGCGATTAACCACTAAGCCATGTCTCCATCCTCAAAAGTGTTTTGCTTTTGTTTTTAAAGCTCACACAAAAAGGCTTTCTTGGGCACAACATAGTGTGTGCTTCATGCATTATTCCCCAGGCAACACTTCACTAAGATGGGGGACCCCAAAAGCCTGCTGCCAGTTCCCCCTTCCATGCTAAGCCTAGGGATTGCCAGGGGCATAATTCATTTATCAAACTGACTGTGTGACACACACAGCAACAGGCTACCTTCATTTATGATCTAGAGCAATGATTCTTACACTTATTTTTATTTATTTATTCATTTGACAGAGAAAGAGGGAGAGAGCCAAAGAGGTAGAGAGAGAAAAAGAGAGAGAGAGAGAGAGAGAGAATGGGCCTGCAAGGGCCTCCAGCCACTGTAAACAAACATGTGCCCCCTTGTGCAGCTGGCTAACATGGGTCCTGGGGAAGCAAACCTGGGTGGTTTGGCTTTGCAGGCAAAGGCTTTAACTGCTATGACATTCCTGCAGCCCTGCTTCTTATGCTTTTTACAGTTGTGACCCTCACCCACCCACAACCAAATGTTTTCCCAGCTCCATTGATTTAGTTATGATCATCACTCTTGATCATATCACAGATCAGATCACAGATAACATGGAAAGGTTGCAGGTATTCCTAATGGGGAGAGATGGGGAGCCTGCTTCAGGTGCATTCTGGGGGCCTCGTTATTGTTTTCACACTGAGAGTCCCTGGATCTTGCTGGTATTGCTTTCAGCTGGATCTTGCCTTCGCACTAGGTGAGAGAAACTTCGTTTTACAGATGAATTTTCAGATTGATTGGCTGGAAATACACTGCTTAATCAGGATCAGTTGCTAGACTGAATCTTATTTTGAAATGAAACAATATCTCAAAATTCACCCCATCAGTTACAAGTTTAAAGCCTGCTGGGCATGGTGGAGCACGCCTTGAATCCCAGCACTCAGGAGGCAGAGGTAAAGAATCGCTGTGAGTTCGAGGCCACCCTGAGACTACAGAGTGGATTCCAGGTCAGCCTGGTCAAGAGTGAGACCCTACCTCGAAAAAGAAAAAATAAATAAACATAAATAAATGAAAAAAATCTTAATAAAAGAAGAAGAGGTTTAAAGCCTGCAGTAACTGGGGTGCCTGAAATACGGGAGAACGGGCTATGCGGGGTGTGTATGTAAGGCTGAGGGAGGAAGATCACCAGGAGTTCCAAGTCAGCTGGAATAGAGTGAGACCCTGCTTCAAAACAAACAAACAAACAAACAAACAAACAAACAAACAAAAACATTGTTAGAGGAGGCCCCGTAAGGTGGCACACACCTTGAATCCCAGCACTCAGGAAGCTGAGGTGGGAGGATCACTGTGAGTTCAGGGCCATCCTGAGAAAAAGAGTGAATTCCAGGGCAGCCTGGGCTAGAGCAAGACTCTACCTTGAACCCCCCCCCCCCAAAAAAAAGCCTGGAGGGATGGCTTAGCGGTTAAGTCGTTTGCCTGCGAAGCCTAAGGACCCAGGTTCGATTCTCCACATAAGCCATATGCACAAGGTGGCGAACACGTCTGGAGTTTGTATGCAGAGGCTAGAGGCTCTGGCCCACCCATTCTCACTCACCCCCCTTTCCCTCTCTCTGTCTCTAATGAATAAATAAATAAATAAAATTAAAAATGTTAGAGGAGATTTGCGTTCATTTACATTACTGGATCATCACTGTCACTGAAGATGAGAATCAATCAACTTTCCTGAAGCACACAGGGATGTCTGTGCAGGGTGCTTGACAGAGAGGCAGGACTCCAACACTGACGTGGAGCAGCAGTGTTTATTTGTCAACGCTGACATGGGATCAGGGGATTCCTATCCATAGACTGAACCCCAATCACAGTGGAAATTTTATTTACATTTTATTTATTTAATTTAATTTTTTGGTTTTTTGAGGTAGGGGCTCACCTGGAATTTACTATGTAGTCTCAGGGTGGCCTCAAACTCATGGCAATCCTCCCACCTCTGCCTCCCGAGTGCTGGGATTCAAGGCGAGCGCCACCACGCCCACCTTATTTAGTATTTCTTTATTGGATTTCAGTAGAAATTTTGTAAAGACACATCCTATGTTGGCACCATCATTTCCCTATGCCTGCCACCATCCCACGGAGGGTCTATCCCTGTGGCACGGTGGGTAGTCACCATGGGTTAAGGGGTATGAGTGTGGGAGCCGCAGTCTGTCAGTGGGGGGAGTCAAGGCCTCTGCATACTGCTGCACACCCTCTGACTCTTCCCCCTTCTCTTCCACACAATTCCCTGGGCATCGGTGGCCGTGTGTTAAGACTATTCTAATAGTGAGCTCTTAGCAGCTCTTTAAACCTGCTTCAACACGTTTTGTGTATCTCCCCATCACACTGGTGCAGGTTTTCAAACGCTCCCTGCAAGCTAGCAGCACTGTGGCTCATCTCATCAATTCCTATGTGCTCCACCTGGGTCCTATGTTGGTTTTTCCAGGTAGGGTCTCGCCTTAGCTCAGGCTGTCCTGGAATTCACTCTGTAGTCTCAGGGTGGTCTTAAACTCACAGCGATCCTCCTATATCTAGCTCCTGAGTGCTGGGATGAAAGGTGTGCGCCACCATGCCAGGCTTTTGGCTCATCTTTTGATAGGGTTCAGGTATCTTTTCTGGAATTGTTGATCAATTTTGGTAGTCCTTGGATCTCACTGCCTCTGTACAGGACAAACAGACTTTCAACCACAGTCTGCATTGGTGGATCGGTTTGTGGATCCCAGAAGGCGGCGGGATATTACGTTTATAGCCACTATCGTGTTTTTTGCACCTTTCATCCACCTTTGGTCTCACTTACGTGGCAGCATACTATTGAGGTACTTCGTGAAATTCCCAAACTAAGCCGGGCATGGTGTTGCACTCCTTTAAATCCCAGCACTCGGGAGGCAGACATAGGAGGATCACTGTGAGTTCAAGGCCACCCTGAGACTACATAGTGACTTCCAGGTCAGCCTGGGATAGAGCAAGACACTACCTCAAAAAAAGAGGGGGAGCTGGTGGGATGGCTAGTGGTTAAGGCGTATGCCTGCAAAGCTAAAGGACCCCGGTTTGATTCCCCAGGACCCACGTAAGCCAGATGCACAAGGGGGCGCACGCATCTGGTGTTTGTTGCAGTGGCTGCAGGCCCTGGGGCGCCCATTCTCTTTCTCTCTCACTCTCTGTGTCTCTCTCATAAATAAATAAATAAATAAATAAATAAATAAATAAATAAATAAATAAATAAATAAAATTATTTTTAAATCCAAACTACCAGGCCCATTCCAGGCTGAGGTCACGACATACACAGTTTTCTTCCCTTTATTCTGGGATGGACTTGTTCTCAATGTGTTTTCAGAAAAAGTGGGAACAACTTCTGAGATTACGAATCTCATAATTAACCCTTTGTAGTGTCTTAGAACAGTAAGTGACAGATACCATCCTTTTTTTTTTTTTTTTTTGTTTTTTTCGAGGTAGGGTCTCACTGTAGCTCAGGCTGACCTGGAATTCACTCTGTAGTCTCAAGGTTACCTCAAACTCATGGTAATCCTCCTGGGATTAAAGGCGTGCCCCACCAGGCACAACCCTTTAAAATTTTTTTTTTACTATTATTTATTTATTTGACAGAGAAAGAGGGAAAGAGAGGGAGAGAGAATGAACACACCAGATCTCCAGCCACTGCAAATGAACACCAGATGCATGCACTCCCTTGTGCAGCTGGCTAACGTGGGTCCTGGGGGAATCAAACCAGTTTCCTATGGATGTGCAGTCCAACGCCTTAACTTCTCTCCTGGCCCATTGACCCTATTTACATGATAGAGAGTTTCCATGACAATGATCACAGGAACCCATTCTAGCAAATCTCCAGTCAAGTTGTAAGCCCAAAACATGTGTGTGTGAGAGAGAGAGAAAATACACAAGGGGGCATGTGTCTGGAGTTCGTCTGCAGCAACTGGAAACTCTGGTGCCCCATTTTCTCTTTCTCTGACTCCTTCTGTCTCTCCTATAAATAATAAAAACTAATGAGATCATAATAATAAAATAAATAAAATGTATTTAGAGTGGTGCTCACGCCTTTCATCCCAGCAGCACTGGGGAGGGAGGCAGAGAGGGAGGAGGGTTGTGGCTGTGAGGTCGAGGCCAGCCTGAGATGACAGAGTGAATTCCAGATCAGCCTGGGCTAGAGCCAGACCCTACCTCTAAAACAACAACAAAAAAAGAAAACCAAAGAAATAAATGTAACATCTACCATAAGTATGGTGTCATGTAGCCAACAGCAGGAGGAGGTGGTTAGTGTGTGATATATATATATATGATTATGTATTATACATAATATATACATATATATACATATATAAGTATATACATATAAATTCATATATCAACTTATATGTAAATATGTAAATTTATATATGAATATATATTTAAGCTTATACATATATTATACACATAAGTTTATATGATATATATTTACATATATATTATGTATAATATATTGTTTTATGTGTTATATATTATTATATAATATATATACTACATAATATATACATATACAAATATATATACACTTATATGTAAATATGTAATTTATGTATATGTCATAATAGGATTAGGGTCAAGGTTATATGTAAATTTAAATACATAAATACATATATATATATATATAATTTTTTTTTTTTTTTTGGTTTTCAAGGTAGGGTCTGGATCTAGCCCAGGCTGACCCAGAAATCACTCTGGCATCTCAGGGTGGCCTTGAACTCATGGCTATGACCCTTCCACCTCTGCCTGCCCAGTGCTGAGGGGGTGAAGTGTTTGAGTGCCACCATGCCCAAGTGATGATTGCTATTATTATTATTATTATTTGCTTTTCCTTATTATCATTATTGTTACTAATACTATTATTATTTGGTTTTCAACATTATTGCTATTATTTGGTTTTAATTATTGTTATTTCTTTTCATTATCATTATAGTATTATTTTACCATTACTATTACTATTATCACTTGGCTTTCCTAACTACTACTACCACTACCACTACTACTATTTTCTTCTTCTTTTTATTATTATTAGGATTATTAGGTTTTCCTTATTATTACTATTGCTATTACTATTATTTGGTTTTCATTGTTATAACTATTATTGATATTGTTATTAGTTGGTTTTCCTTATTACTAATACTACTACTACTATTATCTCATTCTTATTACCAATATTATTACTATTATTAGGTTTTCTTTATTACTATTAATAATAATAATAATTATTTTTTCCCGAGGTGGGGTGTGGCTGCAGCAGCGCAGGCTGACTTGGAACTCAGGCCGACATCCTCGTCCTCCTGTCTCCCTGACCTCCATTCTGTTCTGGGTCCAGTGGCATCCAGGTCCAGGTCTAGGCGCAGGGCGGGTGTCACCCTCGGAGCCAGTGGCTTTGTGCATTTGGGATTGGGAGGCAGTGGGATGGGGCTGATGGGGATTCAAAAGTAAAATAAAGTAATAAAATAATGAATAATAAAATAATGAATTATAAAACAAAATAATATACTAAAATTAAAAAGTTAAATAAGCCGGGCGTGGTGGCGCAATATCCCAGCACTCGGGATAGAGGTAAAGGATAATGGCCACCCTGAGACTTATTAAAGGTCAGCCTGGACCAAAACCCTAATATACTAAAAAAAAAAAAAAAGTTAAATAAAATGACATATTAATAATAAATAATAAAATTAATTTAAAAAGAAAAAAAAGGAAAATTGCAGACGATTTTCTTAGAAGGAGGAGGAGGGTGGTGGGCATGAGTTTGAGGCCAGCCTGAGAGGACAGAGTAGGTCCTGGGTCAGACTGGCCTAGAGCCACACCCTACCTCAATGGTAATCATAATAATGATAATGTTCATCATCAACATGATAAAACAAAATAATAAACAAATAAACTGGGGCTGGAGAGATGGCTCAGCAGTTAAGGCACATGCCTGCGAAGCATAAGGACCCAGGTTTGACTCTCCAGACCTACGTAAGCCAGATGCACAAGGTGGCCCATGCATCTGGAGTTCGTTTGCAGCAGCTGGAGGCCCTGGCATGTCCATTCCCCCTCTCTCTCTCTCTCTGCCCCTCTCTGTCCCTCTCTATTACTCTCTTTCTCTCTAATCAATGAAGACTTTGATTACATCAAATTAAAAGAAAGACTAATGGACAAGAGGGAGGGGATATGATGGAGATTGGTGGTCAGAATGGAATGGGGGTAGGGAAAGGAGGGAAATATATATTTTTTGGATGTAAGTCAGAAAAATGTTTTCCAAAAAAGATGGGGGAGGGCAGGTAAGAGGAGAATGGAAGCCACTGCAAACATATTTTTCATCTGGATTACGTGGATTCTGGAGAATCATAAACACATGCAAGCCTTTTAAGATCTCTCCAGCCCTATTTTTAAGATTTCTTTATTTTCTTTCTTTATTTATTTACAGTTATTTATTCATTTATTATTTACATTTATTTATGACTATTTACATTTATTTATTATTTACATTTATTCATTATTATTTGTATTAATTTATTTTATGATTGATATTTATTTATTATTTAGACTTGTTTAAAATTATACTTATTATTTTATTATATTCATTTACTATTTCTATTCATTTATGTAATATTTACACTTATTAGTTTATTATATTTATTTATCTTTTATATTCACTCATTTGAGATTTATACTTGTTCGTTTATTATATTTATTTAATTTATTCATTATTTAGACTCATTTATTTAGCATTTATCCTTATTTCTTTATTATACTTATTCATTTATTGTATGATTTATTGTATTATTTATTTATAATTTATATTCATTTGTTTAATAGTTATCCTTATTTGTTTATGTTTCTTCACCATATTTATATATTGTTTTATTTATTCATTATTTTATACGACAACTTCTTTAATTGTAGACAATATCCCATAATTTTTCCCTCGCTCCGCTGACTTTCCGCTTTAAAACTTCACTCTCCATCATATTCCCTCCACTGCTCAATCAGCCTCTCTTTTTATGTGTGTGTGTGTGTGTGTGTGTGTGTGTGTGTGTCAGAGAGAGAGAGAGAGAGACAATGGACACTACCATTTGTGCACATGTCTGTATGTGGGTACTGGGGAATAGATCATAGCTTTGTAGGCAAGCACCTTTTAAACACGGAGCCTTTTCTCAACCTTCCTCATTTTTTTTCTTATTCCTTTTTACTTAAACGTACATGAATGGTGGGTGCCCAAGGTGCTCTTGACCCAGACACATACACTAATTGTACTTTGAAATTTTGTGGTGTGTTTATTTATTTATTTATGTGTGTGTGTGTGTGTGTGTGTGTGTGAGAGAGAGAGAGAGAGAGAGAGAGAGGCAGAGACAGAGAGACAGCAGGAAAGAGGGAAAATGGACACTACAGGGCTTCCAGGCACTGCAACTGTACACCAGATGCATACGCCCTCATGTGCACATGAATGTATGTGGATACTGGAAAATGGAAGCTAGCATTGCAGGCAAGCACGTTTAACTGTTATGCTGTTTTTCCAGCACATGCTCACCTGGAAATCACAGGGATCCTTATAAGTCTCTGGGCCCCTCCTGAGTGCTGGGACGACAGGTGTCTCACTCTAATTCAGGCTGACCTGGAATTCACTCTGTAGTCTCAGGGTGGCCTCAAACTCATGATGATCCTCCTACCTGTCTCCCAAGTGCTGGAATTAACGGCATGCTTCACCAAGCCCGACCCTTTAAAACTAATTTTTTTTTACTATTATTTATTTATTTGACAGAGAAAGAGGGAAAGAGAGGGAGAGAGAATGAGCACACCAGGCCTCCAGCCACTGCAAATGAACACCAGATGCATGCACTCCCTTGTGCATCTGGCTAACATGGGTCCTGGGGAATCGAGCCTGTGTCCTTGGGCTTTGCAGTCCAACGCCTTAAACGCTAAGCCATCTGGCCAGCCCCAGAAAGCACCCTTTTTATCCAAGTTGAAAGGAGTCTTCAACATGACTTCCCCTCCAACATTTTCTTTTCCAATAACCATCAGGCCATTTGTAGCCCTACAACACCATCTTTTTGTAATTTTTGGCTTTTACGAGGTAGAGTCTCACCCTGGCCAGGCTGACCTGGAGTTCACTATGAAGTCTCAGGCTGGCATTTTCTCATGGCTGATTCTCCAACCTCTGCCTCCTGAGTGCTGGGATTAAAGGCGTCATAATAAAAAAATGATCCCAAATGTATTCCCAGGACCCACGTTACACAGATGCACAAGGTGGCGGCAGAAGTCTGGAGTTGTGGCTAGCAGCTGGAGGCCCCTGGCATGTCCATTCCCTCCTTTCTCTCTGCCCCTCTCTGTCCCTCCCTATTTCTCTTTCTCAACAACTAATCAATAAATACCTAAATTTAAAAAAATTATTTTCATTTATTTACTTAGCAGACACACAGGAGGTTAGCCAACAGCAGGACAGGCCTTGAGCCAGGATGTCAGCCACATGGCCTTTTAAGATTTTTTCATTTTTATTTCTTTATTTAATATTTACAGTTATTTATTCAATTATTATCTACATTTATTTTTATTATATGTAGTTTTTAAGCTATAATCGATATTTATTTATTATTTATAGTTGTTTAATATTTATACTTATTAATTTGTTATATTTATTTACTGTTTATTTTCATTTATATAATATTTATACTTATCAGTTTATTATATTTATTTATCATTTTTATTCATTCATTTAAGATTTATACTTGTCAGTTTATTATATTTCTTTTATTTATTCATTATTTACATTCATTAATTTAGAATTTATCCTTATTTGTATTATAGTTATTCATGTATCATATGTATTTATAGTCTTATTTATTTATTATTTATATTCATTTGTTCAATATTTATTCTTATTTCTTTAGCATATTTATATATTGTTTTAGGTATTCATTATTTATACTCCTTTATTTAATATTTATACTGCTTTGCTTATTATACTTATTTATTAACTATATTTTTGGTTTATTTCTTTATTATTTTTCTTTTTTTTAAATTTTATTTATTTTTTTTCTGACAACTCTTTAATTGTAGACAAAATCCCATGTTTTTTATTTGCTCCCTGACTTTATTGCTTTTAAACTTCACTTTACATCATATCCCTTCTTTTCCTCTCATTAAGCCCCTATTTTTTTACCATGACTGTTACTGTGTGTGTGTGTGTGTTTTGTGTAATTACTAGAGAGAGACAATGCACACCACTATTTGTGCACATGTCTGTTTGTTATTATTAGGAATTGAACCTGGCTTTGCAGGCAATTACTATTAAACACTAGCCTTTTCTCCAGCCTTAAACCTTATTTTTTTTTTTTTTTTGGTTTTACTTAAATGTATGTGAATGTTGGGTGCCCAAGGTGCCCTTGCCCCTACACATATACACTAATTGTTCTTTGAAAAATTGTTACTGTGTTTATTTTTTATTTATTCATTCATCTATTTATATGTGTTATGTGTTCCCGAGAGAGAGAGAGAGAGAGAGATAGAGATAGAGAGAGGCTGAGAATGGACACTACAGGGCTTCCAGGCACTGCAACTGAAGTCCAGATGCATGCCCTTTTGTTCCATGAATGTATCTAGGTACTGGAAAATGGAAGCCAGCATTGCAGGCAAGCACGTTAAACCGTCGTGCTGTTTTTCTAGCCATGCTCACCTGGAAATCATTTGGGATCCTCCTAAGTCTCTGGGTCCCTCCTGAGTGCTGGGACTAAAGGTGTCTAAAGTAATAAAATAGGCTGACCTGGAATTCAAATAGGGTGGCCTTATAAAACAAAATAATAGTACTGGAATTAAAAAGTATAAACTAAATGACAGACGACAATAAAAAATCAAACAGAGCCAAATGGTCAAAAAGGCAAATTGTGCAGAAGAGAGGTGCAAAAAGCAGAGGGGGTGGGGCAATATGCCCAGTTTGACTGAATCCCTCAATTGAAGGGCTGCTTGGGTCAAAAGTTAGGAAGGAAAACACCCTACCTCAATGGTAATCCCAATAATGATAATGTTCATCATCAACATGGCAAAAGGGAAAATAATAAACAAATAAACTTATGATGTGTAGATGGCTCAGCGAAAGAAAAGGCATAAAAGAAGCTTAAAAATAAGCCAACCAGGTTTGACTCTCCAGACAACGTGATTGGGGTTCTCACAAGGTGGCCCATCCTACTGGCCTGTGTTTGCAGGTAGCTGGAGGCCCTGGCATGTCCATACCCTCTCTCTCTCTGCCCCTCTCTGTCCCTCTCTATTTCTCTCTTTCTCTCTAATCAATAAATACTTTGATTACATCAAATTAAAAGAAACACTAATGGACAAGAGGGAGGGGATATGATGGAGATTGATGGTCAGAATGGAATGGGGGGAGGGGAAAGGAGGGAAATATATATTTTTTGGATGTAAGTATAAACACATGGCCTTTTAAGATTTCTTTATTTTTATTTCTTTCTTTAATATTTACAGTTATTTATTCATTTATTATTTATTTATTTATGCCTATTTACATTTATTTATTATTTACATTTATTCATTATTATTTGTATTAATTTCTTTATGATTGATATTTATTTATTATTTAGAATTGTTTAAAATTATACTTATTATTTTATTATATTCATTTACTATTTCTATTCATTTATGTAATATTTACACTTATTAGTTTATTCTATTTATTTATCTTTTATATTCACTCATTTGAGATTTATACTTGTTCGTTTATTATATTTATTTAATTTATTCATTATTTAGAGTCATTTATTTAGCATTTATCCTTATTTCTTTATTATACTTATTCATTTATTGTATGTATTTATTGTACTATTTATTTATAATTTATATTCATTTGTTTAATTATCCTTATTTGTTTATGTTTCTTCACCATATTTATATATTGTTTTATTTATATTATTTATACTTTTATTTAATATTTATACTGCTTTGTTTATTATACTTATTTATTATATTTATTTGTTTTATTTCTTTATTATGTGTTTTCTTTTTTTATTTTCTTAAATTTTATTTATTTCTTTCTGACAACTTCTTTAATTGTAGACAATATCCCATATTTTTTCCCTCACTCCGCTGACTTTCCGCTTTAAAACTTCACTCTCCATCATATTCCCTCCACCGCTCAATCAGCCTCTCTTTTTTATGTGTGTGTGTGTGTGAGAGAGAGAGAGAGAGAGAGAAAGACAATGGACACTACCATTTGTGCACATGTCTGTATGTGGGTACTGGGGAATAGATCATAGCTTTGTAGGGAAGCACCTTTTAAACACGGAGCCTTTTCTCAACCTTCCTCATTTTTTTTCTTATTCTTTTTACTTAAACGAACATGAATGGTGGGTGCCCAAGGTGCTCTTGATCCAGACACATACACTAATTGTACTTTGAAATTCTGTGGTGTGTTTATTTATTTATTTATTTATGTGTGTGTGTGTGTGAGAGAGAGAGAGAGAGAGGGGGGGGGCAGAGACAGAGAGACAGCAGAAGAGAGGGAAAATGGACACTACAGGGCTTCCAGGCACTGCAACTGTACACCAGATGCATGCGCCCTTTTGTGCACATGAATGTATGTGGATACTGGAAAATGGAAGCTAGCATTGCAGGCAAGCACGTTTAACCATCGTGCTGTTTTTCCAGCACATGCTCACCTGGAAATCACAGGGATCCTTCTAAGTCTCTGGGCCCCTCCTGAGTGCTGGGATGAAAGGTGTCTCACTCTAATTCAGGCTGACCTGGAACTCACTCTGTAGTGTCAGGGTGGCCTCAAACTCATGATGATCCTCCTACCTGTCTCCCAAGTGCTGGAATTAACGGCATGCTTCACCAAGCCCGACCCTTTTAAAACTAATTTTTTTTTACTATTATTTATTTATTTGACAGAGAAAGAGGGAAAGAGAGGGAGAGAGAATGAGCACACCAGGCCTCCAGCCACTGCAAATGAACACCAGATGCATGCACTCCCTTGTGCATCTGGCTAACATGGGTCCTGGGGAATCGAACCTGTGTCCTTGGGCTTTGCAGTCCAACGCCTTAAACGCTAAGCCATCTGGCCAGCCCCAGAAAGCACCCTTTTTATCCAAGTTGAAAGGAGTCTTCAACATGACTTCCCCTCCAACATTTTCTTTTCCAATAACCATCAGGCCATTTGTAGCCCTACAACACCATCTTTTTGTAATTTTTTGGCATTTCGAGGTAGAGTCTCACCCTAGGCCAGGCTGACCTGGAGTTCACTATGTAGTCTCAGGCTGGCATCGAACTCATGGTGATTCTCCAACCTCTGCCTCCTGAGTGCTGGGATTAAAGGCGTGTGCCAGCAAAGCCAAAGGATCCCACTTCGATTCCCCAGGACCCACGTTACACAGATGCACAAGGTGGTGCATAAGTCTGGAGTTCGTTTATAGCAGCTGGAGGCCCTGGCATGTCCATTCCCTCCTTTCTCTCTGCCCCTCTCTGTCCCTCTCTATTTCTCTTTCTCTCTCTCTAATCAATAAATACCTAAATTAAAAAAATTATTTTCATTTATTTACTTAGCAGACACACAGGGAGGTTGCGCACTTGACAGGCCTTGAGCCAGGATGTCAGCCACATGGCCTTTTAAGATTTTTTCATTTTTATTTCTTTATTTAATATTTACAGTTATTTATTCAATTATTATCTACATTTATTTTTTATTATTTGTAGTTTTTCTTTATAATTGATATTTATTTATTATTTATAGTTGTTTAATATTTATACTTATTAATTTGTTATATTTATTTACTGTTTATTTTCATTTATGTAATATTTATATTTATCAGTTTATTATATTTATTTATCATTTTTATTCATTCATTTAAGATTTATACTTGTCAGTTTATTATATTTCTTTTATTTATTCATTATTTACATTCATTAATTTAGAATTTATCCTTATTTGTATTATAGTTATTCATGTATCATATGTATTTATAGTCTTATTTATTTATTATTTATATTCATTTGTTCAATATTTATTCTTATTTGTTTCTTTAGCATATTTATATATTGTTTTAGGTATTCATTATTTATACTCGTTTATTTAATATTTATACTGCTTTGCTTATTATACTTATTTATTAACTATATTTTTTGGTTTATTTCTTTATTATTTTTCTTTTTTAAAATTTTATTTATTTTTTTCTGACAACTTCTTTAATTGTAGACAAAATCCCATGTTTTTTCCCTCGCTCCCCTGACTTTCCCCTTTGAAACTTCACTCGACATCATATCCTTCCCCCTCTCAATAAGCCCCTCTCTTTTTTTATGTATGAGTGTGTGTGTGTGTGTGTGTGTGTGTGTGTGTATTTGAGAGAGAGAGACAATGCACACCACCGTTTGTGCACATGTCTGTATGTGGGTACTGGGGAATTGAACCTGGCTTTGCAGGCAAGCACCTATTAAACACGGAGCCTTTTCTCCAGCCTTAATCCTGTTTTTTTTTTTTTTTTTTTTTACTTAAATGTATGTGAATGGTGGGTGCCCAAGGTGCCCTTGCCCCCACACATATACACTAATTGTTCTTTGAAAAATTGTGGTGTGTTTATTTATTTACTTATTTATTCATTCATCTATTTATATGTGTGTGTGTGTGAGAGAGAGAGAAAGAGAGAGAGAGAGAGAGAGAGAGAGAATGGACACTACAGGGCTTCCAGGCACTGCAACTGAAGTCCAGATGCATGCGACCTTTTGTTCACATGAATGTATGTAGGTACTGGAAAATGGAAGCTAGCATTGCAGGCAAGCACGTTAAACTGTCGTGCTGTTTTTCTAGCACATGCTCACCTGGAAATCACAGGGATCCTCCTAAGTCTCTGGGTCCCTCCTGAGTGCTGGGACTAAAGGTGTCTCACTGTAAATCAGGCTGACCTGGAATTCACTATGTAGTCTCAGGGTGGCCTTGAACTCATGGCAATACTCCTACCTCTGTCTCCCCAGTGCTGGAATTAAAGGTATATAACTAAAAGACAGACAACAACACAAAATCAAACAGAGCCACCAATGGTCAGCAAATTGTGCAGAAGAGAGTGTGCAAAAACGAGAGGGGGTGGGGCAATATGCCTAGGCACTGAATCCCTCAATTGAAGGGCTGCTCCTCTCAAAAGTTAGGAAGGAAAACACCATGGGGAATGCCCACAATCCCACCAAGACAGGCGCTGCATGGCCTGGCATGAGGGAAGACGGGCATGAGCATACAAATGTATGATGTGTACTTACAACGTTTCCTCTGAAAGAAAAGGCATAAAAGAACCTTAAAAATAAGCCAACCAGTCAGCCAAAATGACAACATGATTGGGGTTCTCCTTAGGAATAAGGTTCCTACTGGCCTGTGTCATCAGGTAGAAATAGAACACTGCTCCTTGTATGTCACGGAGTCCCGCCTCTCTTGCAGCACCCTGCACCAACAACCGAGCGCACTTGAGAAAAGCTGAGTCCCTCTCCGTCATCAACAACAATGATAAGCGAGTAAGTAGTCCAAGTAATTGAACTCAAAGCTCCTGTAAGATTTTTCAGTCTCTCTACCTTAATCTTTGAAGCAGGCTCTCATCTTCTAACATCTGGCTTCTAACTCCTACACATCCTTGTCCCTCAGACTTAAAAGATCACGTTAGCTGGGCTGGGAGTTCCCTAGGGAAACACACCCCTGGGGTCCTGTTCGTTCGTTTTTCAGACATCCCCATTAGAGTAGGCTTGTAACGTCAGAGTGAAGGGATGAAGTCTAAGATATCGCTCAATTACAAAAAAAGGATTCCGTGCACCACCTGTCCACTGGCTCAGCCATGCTTTTTCTGTCAAGCAATTTTATGCTTTATTTGGAGACAGCACATGCTGTACCCCTGGGTTAGAGAATCTGGAACATTCCGGGGAAAGAGAATGCCACAACGTCCCAGGGAATCGCTCTGTGATAGAATTGGGGCTCCTGACAAGCATCTGAGTCATCTGCTCACATCTTTCTGGGACCTCCAGAACTGACCCAGGATTTCAGACACTTGATATGAGTTTTGAACACCCTTTCTGCTTGAGGACCACCCTTCTATTAATCCAGCAGACACTGGGTAAAGTCCTAAGTTCTCAAAGGAAAATATTTATTTATTTATTTATTTATTTATTTATTTAAGAGAGAGAGAGAGAGAATGGAAACAATTGTGCCTACAGGCCCTGCAAATGCACTCGAGATGCTTGCACTATTTTGTGCACATGGCTGTGGGTGGGTACTAGGCAATCAAAACTTTGCAAGTAAACACCATTGACCAGGAATCCATTATTCCAGCCTTCTCCTTCTTCCCCAATTTTCTTTTTTATATTTCTTATTTATTTATTTTATTTTTTATATTTTTGGAGAGAGACAGAGAGAGAGACACAGAGAGAGAGGGAGAGGGAGACAGGTAGAGATGGGCATGCCAGCAGTGTCTCAGCTGCTGAAAATGAAATCCAAATGTGTTCGCCCCCTTGTGGGCAAGTGAGGCATTGCGCCCTTCCGTCACTTTGCATCTGGGTAAACATGAGACCTGGGGATTGGAACCCCTGGAGATTGGAACAAGCTTTCTTAGGCTTAGGAGGCAGGTGAATTAACCCCTAAGCCATCTCTCCAGCCCCCATTTTTCTTTTTAATTTCACATGTGCATGTTTGGACACCTTAGTATCTCTTTCTGCCAGACACGTCCACTACTTTTCCTTTAAATTTTTATGTATTTATGTCTGTATGTCTGTATTTATGAATGTATGTATGTGCGTGTGTGTGTGTGTGTGTGTGTGTGTGTGTGTGACAGAGAGGAAGAGAATGGACACTGCCGTCTGTGCACATGTCTGTATGTGGGTACTGAGGAATAGCACCTGGCTTTGCAGGCCAGCACCTATTAAACAGGGAGCATTTTCTCCAGCCTTCCTCCTCTTTTTTTTTTTTTTCCTTTTTACTTAAATGTACATGAATGTTGAGTGCCCTAGGAGATCTTGCCCCAAGACACATACACTACTTGTTCTTTGAAATTTTGCTGTTTATTTTTTTATTTATGTGTGTGTGTGAGAGAGAGAGATAGAGAGAGAAAATAGGCAGAGAGAAAGAGAGAGAGAGAGAGAGAGAGAGAGAGAGAGAGAGAGAAAATAGGCAGGGAGAGAGAGAGAGAGAGCCTTAACCGCTCCAGCACAAATCCTTTAAAATAAACCAGTTGTGGTGGCTTATGCATATAATTCTACCATACAGGAAGTTTTGGCAAAAGTGTTTCCTGTTCAAGGAAAGCTTGAGATACACAGTGAGCTCCAGGCTAACCTGACTTCAAAGTTAGATCTCTGTATCAAAAAACAAAAAGAAAAAACAAGAAACCTCCGCTCATGGTGATGCACGCCTTTAATTCCAGCACTTGGGAGGCAGAGGTAGGAGGATTGCCAAGAGTTAATTCCGGAAGTTAAGAGTTAATTCCAGATCAGCCTGGACCAGACTGAAACCCTACTTCGAAAAACCAAAAAAAAAAAAAAAAAAAAAAAAAAAAAAAAAAAAAAAAAAAAAAAAAAAAAAAAAAACACTTAAAGGCCTAGGCCTTTAAGCCCAGCACTCGGGAGGCAGAGATAGGAGGATCGCTGTTAGTTCAAGGCCACCCTGAGACTTCATAGTGAATTCCAGGTCAGCCTGAGCTACAGTGAGACCCTACCTTGGAAAACCAAAAAGAAAGAAAGAAATAAATAAAGAAAGAAATGACATGAATGAAATGGTGTTGACAAGAATGCTGGCAGTGAACAAGGTTTGGGATAGGGTGATGAATGGCCCTCTGTGGTAGTGACTGTCTATCATTTCTCCTTCCCATCTTGGTCCTGAAAAGCAAAGATACTCCACACTTTCTACCATGTCTGCCAAGAGTCTTTCTAGGTATCTGGCTATGGAGTGAATTTAGGGAAAAGAGAGAGAAAAACTTTTATTGCCAGCTTGAGGAATTGATTTCTATTCTCTCTCTCTCTCATATATATATATATATATAGATAGATAGATAGATAGATAGATAGATAGATAGATATAGATAGATAGATATATAGATATAGATATAGATAGATAGATACAGTGCTAGCTACTTTGTATGGTTGCATCATGTGTTGGTACCATGATTTCCTTCCCTCCCTGTCCCCATTCCACCAAGGCCTTCCTCTGTTGTTCACCATGGGGTTGTGTGTTATGAGTTGTGAGGACAGGAGTCATTCATTGTGTGTGGTGGGAACAATGCCTCTGGATATTACCTCCCACAAAGTGGCTCTTACAATCTTTCCACCCATCCTCTTCTGCAAAATTTTCCAAGCGGCTGAGAGCTAAACACTAAAGTAGACTTAAAATACACCCACTGAGGCTCAAGGAATAACACCTTTAAGGCTACTTCATAGGCAGGTTGCAAAGCAATTTTCTACATATTTTTATATATTTGATAGTCTTTTGTAAAATCAAACTATATGTACTTATAAAAACAAAATCTTGAACTGGGCATGGTGACACACGTTTAATCCCTGCACTCTACAGGCAGAGGTATGAAGACTGCAGCAAGTTTGAGACCACCCTGAGAATACATAGTGAATTCCAGGTCAGGCTGGGCTAGAGGGAGACCGTACCTTGAAAAACAAAACAAACAAACAAACAAATCCCTGGGAACTGTAAATACAGATTATCACCATGATTGTGGAAAGCTCTATTGAGCAGTGCTATCTAGACAGCCAGGCCTTACAATGTTATACATTTACAATTAATCAGTCAACATTAAAAATAAAATAAAATCATTGAACATGGTGGTGTAGACCTTTACTCACAAAGAGGTGGGAGGATTGCTTTGAGTTTGAGGCCAGTTTGAGACTAAAAAGTGAATTTCAAGTCAGCCTGGGCTATAGCAAGACCCTACGTCACATAAAAAAATAAAATCTTAATTTTACCACTATGCTTACAATAAAATGTCAATATATTTAAAAATGATTAATTTGGCCCCATGTTAATTACTCAATTATGGCCTATATTGTTAATAAATCCACCTGATAAAATGTTCCTGGGAGTTTTATGAAGAAATTGGTTAACTTGTTCTTGAAAAAAAGTAGTGTGGATATATCATGAATTAATAGGAGCTTGAAAAGTCCAGAAAATGGTGTTAAAGACAAGAAATATTAATTATCCTGATACAATTAGTGAATATTGTATAAATGTACTGAAATAGCACGAAGTACACGAGAAATGGTTATATTAATAAAAAATTATTTACAAAGTCTTTAAAAAGATGGAAATGCTTTCAAAAGATGGAAATGAAAACTTTTCAGTGAATTTTTGATTTTATATTAGCCATGTTAACTTCAAATGATTAATTAGTTAATGTTGCCTTTCCAAGCCAATCAATTTCCATACAAACCAAAATTCATCTCCTCACCAAAATCTGACCCGCAAACACAAACTGCACATTTTATTTCATAGCAGATGAAAAACAGGATAGTAAAAGCATGCACACAAGAACTTACCGAGTTGTTCAAGTGTCCCTCACTGTTCCCTGCCAAATACAGCTTGGTTTGAACTTCTTGAAAAGCGACCACTTGAAGACCCACAGGGATGAGTTTGAACAGAGCTGAAAATTCATAGAAAGTGAAAAGGTTATACTTCTTGATTTCATAGTTTTCCAATGTGTTCCACAGGAGAATCTGGCTCCCTAAAGGTAGTATGGACTGGACAAGTATATAAATAGACATGTAGCCACATAAAAACTAAAGCCTCATTCTACCTTCTAGTGTACTTGACTCATGGTTTCCATTACAGTCATTTAACTGGGGCTATAAGTACATATTCTCAAAGACTCCAGGTATAATGGAAGACTCTAGACTCAGTACCCTAGTTTATAGAATCAGAATGAGGAATATTGATGCTTCTTGGGCAATCTACAACCAGGAATTGTTTTGCACATTAAATAGCATCAAACTTTATAGAACTAAAATATTTTAAATAATTTTTTTCTTAAATTTATTTATTTCAGAGAGAGAGAGTGATAGAGAGTCAGAGAGAGAGAGAGAGAGAGAGAGAGAGAGAGAGAGAATGGGTATGCCAGGGTCTTCAGCTGCAGCAACGAACGTCAGATGCATGTGGCACCTCATGCATCTGGCTTCCATGGGTACTAGGGAATACATCCTCAGACCTTTGGCTTTGTAGGCAAGTACCTTAACCACTAAGCCATCTCTCCAGTCAAAAACTAAGCTTTTAAACTGCTTCCCTAGGTAGTTGACCAAATTTACACAACCAAGGTCAGAGATATCAGTAAGCTGGGAAGTGATTCCTATACTCTTAGAAGAGACATTATTGGTCCAATATCTTCATTTAAATAATCTATATAATTTCCAGTCTAACCCCCTCCCAACATCTCTAGACCTTGCAATGATAAGTCGTATTCCCCCAGAGAAGATTTTATTAAAGAACAGAAATTTTCCAAGTCAGTCTTGAGAGGGGTCCTAGCTTTTAGTCTTGAAGAACAAAGATTAAATCAATAAAAGCAAGGAGGCAGGTTTTGTGGTGTACACCTTTAATCCCAACACTTGAAACACTGAGGCAGAAGGATCATCATGAGTTTGAGGTCAGCTTGGGGCTACAGTGTGAGTTCCACAACACCCCACACTAGAGTAAGACACTGACTCAAAAAGAAAGTTTATTTTGTCAATTTTTTTCTTGCAAAATAGTTACAAGTGGGAATCCAAATGGTGACAATGAGGCCATCATCTCTTCATTTGAAGGTCTGACTGCATGAAACTTACACCCAGGCTCTCCTCACAACCACACACCACTCACTGGAGACAACCAATGTGTGTCCTCCCACTACTAGCTGTCTACTCCCTCCCACACCATGAACAAAAAGAAGACAGTACATTTTTAAAGCATAGTGCTTATCACACACATCTTGTGAAAATAGCCTGTGCACCTTTCTCTCAGGAATCAGGGACCGAGGCTGATGATTTTTGTCTTGCTTTGTAATTTTACTGAGGATGATACATTGGTCCGTTATTTCCATGAACAAAATATAGAGATGTCAGTGCATGCTTAGTAAGAGTGTTCTCAGGGTCACGATCACTACTTTTCCTTTGAAATTTTATGTCTGTTTGTCTGTATGTATGCATGAATGTGTGTGTGTATGTGTGTGTATGTGTGTGTTTGTGTGTGTGTGTGAGTGTGTGTGTGTGTGTGTATGTGTGTGTGACAGAGAGGAAGAGAATGGACACTACCGTTTGTGCACATGTCTGTATGTGGGTACTGGGGAATAGAACCTGGCTTTGCAGGCAAGCACCTTTTACACATGGAGCCTTTTCTCCAGCCTTCCTCCTCTTTTTTTTTTTTTTTTCCTTTTACTTAAACTTACATGAATGTTGGGTGCCCTAGAAGATCTTTCCCTAAGACACATACACTACTTGTTCTTTGAAATTTTGTTGTTTATTTATTTATTGATGGGTGTGTGAGAGAGAGAGAGAGAGGGAAAGAGAGAGAGAGCTAGAGAGAGTACGTACCAGATAGCACCCCCCCTTTTTTGGTTTTTACAGGTAGGGTCTCACTGTAGCTCAGGGTGACCTGGAATTCACTCTGTAGTCTCAGGGTGGCCTCGAACTCATGGTGATCCACCTACTTGTCTCCCAAATGCTGGGATTAAAGGCGTGCTCCACCAGGCCCAACACTTTGAAATTTTTTTTTTTTACTATTATCTATTTATTTGACAGAGAAAGAGGGAAAGAGAGGGAGAGAGAATGAGCACACCAGGCCTCCAGCCACTACAAATGAACACCAGATGCATGCACTCACTTGTGCAGCTGGCTAACGTGGTCCTGGGAAATCGAACCTGTGTCCTTGGGCTGTGCAGTCCAATGCCATAACGGCTAAGCCATCTGTCCAGCCCCAGAAAGCACCCTTTTTATCCAAGTTGAAGGGTGTCTTTAAAATGACTTTCTCTCCAACATTTTCTTTTTGAACAACCATCAGGCCATTTGTATTCCTACAACTCTTGTTTTTTTGGTTTTTCGAGGTAGGGTCTCACCCTAGGCCAGGCTGACCTGGAGTTCACTATGTAGTCTCAGGCTGGCATAGAACTCATGGCGATTCTCATACCTCTGCCTCCTGAGTGGTGAGATAAAAGGCGTGTGCCAGCAAAGCCAAAGGATCCCAGTTCGGCTCCCCAGGTCCACGTTAGCCACATGCACAAGGTGGGGCATGAGTGTGGAGTTTGTTTGCACTGGCCTGAGGTCCTAGCACGCCCGTTCTCTCTTTCCAGCATGTGATGTTAGAAATCTCTCAGGACTTCAAAGCTCGTCCGTGATTCAATGACACATCTATCAGTGCTATGCAAGAAGTGAGCAAGGCCTAGAAAACCAGCCTTTTTGGAGGCCCTGGAGCATGCATTCTCTGTCTCTCCCTCTCTCTCTCCTTCTCTGTCAAATGAATAAATCAATAAAAGCTGTTTGCAAGCTGGGCAATATGCCACACGCCTTAATCCCAGCACTCAGGAGTCCGAGGAAGGAGGATGACCGTGAGTTCAAGGACACCCTGAGACTACAGAGTGAATTCCATGTCAGCCTGGGCTAGAGGGAATCCCAATCTTGAAAAAACAAAAATAAATAAAAATAAATATATAAGTAAATAAATAATGCTGTTTGCAAGAGGGAGGGCATTCCTACAGGATGAGTGGGACAGTCTCCACATGACACACCTGGTGCTGTGGGCGTCTGTGAAAACAGACGTCGTCAGACGTCCACTGAGCTCAGAATTCCGAGCCTTCCTTCCACACATCTGCTGTGGGAAATCCCTCTGCACCTCAAAGCACATCTGTGATTCCAAGACACCTCTATGGGTGCTTTTCAAGAGGCGAGCAAGGCCTAGCAAACTGGCCTTTTCAGAAGAGGACAACCCGTGTGCAGTCCATGACAAGTCTGAAGTCGTTATATCACAAGACACCGTCAGCTAGGATGGCACATGTGTGGGAAGCACACCGCGTCACCCTTTCTGATGGAGAACACCACGTGACGTGACAGTGTCCTAAATGAAGCCAAAACATGACTACACATTTGGTGGTGAATGGGAAGATGGGGGCAGAAATGAGGTTGTGGCAGGTTTATTTTATTTTATTTATTTTTATATTTTATTTTTTGTTTTTCTTTTTAATTATTTTTTATTCTTATTTATTTATTTGAGGCAGGGAAAGAGGAAGAATGTGTGTGTGTGTGAGAGAGAGAGAGAGAGAGAGAGAGAGAGAAGAATGGGCACACCAAGGCTTCCACTCATTGCAAACGAACTCCACGTGCATGTGTCCTCTTGTACATCTGGCTGATGTCGGTCCTGGGGAATCAAACCAAAGTCCTTTGGGTTTGCAGAAAAGCACCTTAACCGCTGATCAATCTCTACACTCCTATTTTTTGGTTTTTTGGAGGTAGGGTCTCACTCTAGCCCAGGCTGACCTACAGTTCACTATGTATTCTCAGGTTGGCCTTGAATGCACGGCCATCCTCCCAGCTATGCCTCCCAAGTGCTGAGATTCAAGGTGAGCACCACAACGTCCTGCTAGGTTTTTGGTGTTAGCTTATTTTTTTCTTCTGGTTTTTCGAGGTAGGGTCTCACTCTAGCCCAGGTTGACCTGGAAATCACTATGTAGTCTCAGGGTGGCCTTGAACTCATGGTGATCCTCCTAGCTCAGCCTCCCGAGTTCTGGGATTAAATGCATGCACCACCATGCCATGCTAGATTTTTAATTTTTTTTTAACTTTTTAAAAATTTTTGGCGAGATACACAGAGAGATACAGACAGAGAGTGAGGGAGAGGGAAATAGATAGGGAATGGGCGAGCCAGCAGTCTCTCAGCTGCAGTGTATAAAATCCAGATGTGTTTGCCCCCTTGTGGGCAAGTGCGGAATTGTGCCCTTGCGTCACTGCATCTTTCTAAACGTGGGACCTGGAGATTGGAACCGGGTTCTCAGGCGGAGCAGGAAGGCGCATTAACCACTAAGCCATCTCTCCAGCCCAGATTTTTAATTTTTAATTGTGTGTGAATTTTAGCACACATGCTGGGATAATTAATTCATGATAATTATTGAAAATCAAAATGCTGCATGGGCATAGCTTAATACCTCAGTTTTATTATATTTGGTTTACTGACAAACAAAATTGTTACCTCTGACGGGGCTCAATATGGAGTGCTGGGATTAAAGGCATGTGCCACTATGCCCGGCTTATTATTTATTTCTGTATTGGAGAGCAACAGACAGAGAGAGAAAGAGGCAGATAGAGAATGGGTGTGCCAGGGCCCCCAGCCACTGCCCACGAACTCCAGACATGTGCGCCCCCCTGTGCATCTGGCTTGACGTGGGTCCTGTGGAACTGAGCCTCAAACTGGGGTTCTCAGGATTCGCAGGCCTGTTATGAACCACTGAGCCATCTTCTCTGCAGGCCCACTGACCCTATTTACACCATGGAGAGTTTCCAGAACCGTGGTCACAGGAACCCATTCTAGCAAATCTTCAGTCAAGTTGTAAGCCCAAAACATGTGTGTGTGTGTGTGTGTGTGTGTGTGTGTGTGTGTGAGAGAGAGAGAGAGAGAGAGAGAGAGAGAGAGAATACACAAGGGGGGCCATGTGTCTGGAGTTCGTCTGCTGCAGCTGGAAACCCTGGTGCCCCCATTTTCTCTCTCTGACTCCTTCTGTCTCTCCTATAAATAATAAAAACTAATAAAATCATCATAATAAAATAAATACAATATATTTAGAGTGGTGTTCATGCCTTTCATCCCAGCAGCACTGGGGAGGGAGGCAGAGATGGAGGAGGGTTGTGGCTGTGAGTTCGAGGCCAGCCTGAGATGACAGAGTGAATTCCAGATCAACCTGGGCTAGAGCCAGACCGTACCTCTAAAACAACAAAAAAAAGAAAACCAAAGAAATAAATGTAACATCTACCGTAAGTATGGGGTCACATAGCCAACAGCAGGAGGAGGTGTTTACTGTGTGATTTTATATATATATGGTTATGTATTATACATAATATATACATATATAAGTATATATTTAAATTCATATTTCAACTTATATGTAAATATGTAAATTTATATATGAATATATATTTAAGCTTATACATATATTATATATTTCAGTATACATGATATATATTTACATATATATTATGTACAATATATTGTTTTATGTGTTATACATTATTATAAATTATATATACTACATAATATATACATATACATATATACATGTATATGTAAATATGAATTTTATGTACATGTCATAAAAGTATTAGGGTCAGGGTTATATGTAAAGTTATATACAAAAATACATATATATATATATATATATAATATATATATATATATATATATTTTTTTTTTGTTTGTTTGTTTGTTTTTTCAGGTAGGGTCTGGGTCTAGACCAGGCTGATGTGGAATTCATTCTGTCATCTCAGGCTGGCCTCGAACTCACAGCCACAACCCTCCTACCTCTCTGACTCCCTCCCCAGTGCTTCTCAGAGTGGCCTTGAACATACGGCCACGACCCTTCCACCTCTGCCTGCCCAGTGCAGCGGGGATGAAGTGTTTGAGTGTCACCATGCCCAAGTGATGATTGCTATTATTATTATTTGCTTTTCCTTATTATCATTATCGTTACTACTACTACTGTTATTTGGTTTTCATCATTATTGCTATTATTTGGTTTTAATTATTATTATTTCTTTTCGTTATCATTATAGTATTATTTTACCATATTATTACTATTGTCACTTGGTTTTCCTAACTACTACTACCACTACCACTGCTACTATTTTCTTTTTCTTCTTCTTATTATTACGACTATTAGGTTTTCCTTATTATTACTATTGCTATTACTATTATTTGGTTTTCATTGTTATAACTATTATTAATATTGTTATTATTTGGTTTTCCTTATTACTACTACTACTATTATCTCATTATCATTACAAATATTATTACTAGTATTAGGTTTTATTTATTACTATTAACAATAATCATTATTATTTTTTCCCGAGGTGGGTTGTGGCTGCAGCAGTGCAGGCTGACTTGGAACTCAGGCCGGCGTCCTCGCCCTCCTGTCTCCCTGACCTCCATTGTGTTCTGGGTCCAGCGGCATCCAGGACCAGGTCTAGGCGCAGGGCGGGTGTCACCCTCGGTTCCGGTGGCTTTGTGCATTTGGGGTTGGGCGGCGGTGGGTTGGGGGTGGTGGGGATTCAAAAGCAAAATAAAGTAATAAAATAATGCATAATAAAATAATGTATTATAAAATAAAATACTAAAATTAAAAAGTTAAGCTGGGCGTGGCGGCGAACGCCTTTAATCCCATCACTCGGGAGGCAGAGGTAGGAGGATTGCCGAGAGTTCGAGGCCACCCTGAGACTATATAGTTAATTCCAGGTCAGCCTGGACCAGAGTGAGACCCTACCTCGAAAAACCAAAAAAAAAAAAAAAGTTAAATAAAATGACATATTAGTAATAGATAATAAAATAATTTTAAAAAGAAAAAAAAAGGAAAATTTCAGACGATTCTCTTAGAAGGAGGAGGAGGGTGGTGGTCGTGAGTTTGTGGCAAGCCTGAGAGGACAGAGTGGGTTTTGGGTCAGACTGGCCTAGAGCTACACCCTACCTCATGGGTAATCATAATAATGATAATGATCATCATCAACATAATAAAATAAAATAATATACAAATAAACTGGGGCTGGAGAGATGGCTCAGCGGTTAAGGCACATGCCTGCGAAGCATAAGGACCCAGGTTTCACACTCCAGACCTATGTAAGCCATATCCACCAGGTGGCCCATGAGTCTGGAGTTCGTTTGCAGCAGCTGGAGGCCCTGGCATGTCTATACCCTCCTCTCTCTCTGCCCCTCTCTGTCCCTCTCTATTTCTCTCTTTCTCTCTAATCAATGAATACTTTGATTACAACAAATTAAAAGAAACACTAGTGGACAAGAGGGAGGGGATATGATGGAGATTGGTGGTCAGAATGGAATGGGGGAGGGGAAAGGAGGGAAATATCATATATTTTTTGGATGTAAGTATAGACACATGGCCTTTTAAGATTTCTTTATTTTTATTTCTTTCTTTAATATTTACAGTTATTTATTAATTTATTATTTACATCTATTTATGACTATTTACATTTATTTATTATTTACATTTATTCATTATTATTTGTATTAATTTCTTTATGATTGATATTTATTATTTAGACTTGTTTAAATTTATACTTATTATATTATATTTATTTACTATTTATATTCATTTATGTAATATTTATACTTATTATTTTATTTTATTTATTTATCTTTTATATTCATTCATTTAAGATTTATACTTGTTCGTTTATTATATTTATTTAATTTATTTATTATTTAGATTCATTTTTGTAGCATTTATTATTTCTTTATTATACTTATTCATTTATTATATGTATTTCTTATATTATTTATTTCTAATTTATATTAATTTGTTTAATACTTATCCTTATTTGTTTATGTTTCTTCAACATATTTATATACTATTTTATTTATTCATTATTTATACTCCTTTATTTAATATTTATACTGCTTTGTTTATTATGCTTATTCATTTATTATATTTATTTGTTTTATTTCTTTATTATGTGTTTTCTTTTTTTTTTTTTCTCAAATTTTATTTATTTATTTTTTTTCTGACAAATTCTTTAATTGAAGATAATATCCCATGTTTTTTCCCTCGTTCCACTGACTTTCTCCTTTGAAACTTCACTCTCCATCATATTCCCTCCACCGCTCAATCAGCCTCTCTTTTTTTATGTATGTATGGGTGTGTGAGAGAGAGACAGAGAGAGAGAGAGAGAGAGAGAGAGAATGGACACTACCGTTTGTGCACATGTCTGTATGTAGGTACTGGGGAAGAGATCATAGCTTTGCAGGCAAGCACCTTCTAAACACGGAGCCTTTTCTCCAGCCTTCCTCCTTTTTTTTCTTTTTCCTTTTTACTTAAACGTACATGAATGGTGGGTGCCCAAGTTGCTCTTGACCCAGACACATACACTAATTGTACTTTGAAATTTTGTGGTGTGTGTGTGTATGTATGTATGTATGTATGTATGTATGTATGTATGTGTGTGAGAGAGAGAGAGAGAGAGAGAGAGACAGAGACAGAGAGACAGACAAAGGGAGAGAGGGAAAATGGACACTACAGGGCTTCCAGGCACTGCAACTGTACTCCAGATGCATGCGCCCTTTTATGCACATGAATGTATGTGGGTACCGGAAAATGGAACCTAGTATTGCAGGCAAGCACGTTTAACCCTCCTGCTGTTTTTCCAGCACAGGCTCACCTGGAAACCACAGGGATCCTCCTAAGTCTCTGGGCCCCTCCTAAGTGCTGGGATGAAAGGTGTCTCACTCTAATTCAGGCTGACCTGGAATTCACTCTGTAGTGTCAGGGTGGCCTCAAACTCATGATGATCCTCCTACCTGTCTCCCAAGTGCTGGGATTAACAACGTGCTTCACCAAGCCCGACCCTTTAAAACTAATTTTTTTTACTAATATTTATTTATTTGACAGAGAAAGAGGGAAAGAGAGGGAGAGAGAATGAGCACACCAGGCCTCCAGCCACTACAAATGAACACCAGATGCATGCACTCCCTTGTGCATCTGGCTAACGTGGGTCCTGGGGAATTGAACCTGTGTCCTTGGGCTTTGCAATAACCATCAGGCCATTTGTAGCCCTACAACCCTATCTTTTTTTTTTTTTTTTTGGCTTTTCGAGGTAGGGTTTCGCCCTAGGCCAGGTTGACCTGAAGTTCAAGTATGTAGTCTCAGGCTGGCATCGAACTCATGGTGATTCTACTACCTCTGCTTCTGGAGTGCTGGGATTAAAGGCGTGTGCCAGCAAAGCCAAAGGATCCCACTTCGATTCCCCAGGACCCACGTTAGCCAGATGCACACGGTGGCACATAAGTCTGGAGTTAGTTTGCAGAGCCTTGAGGCCCTGGCATGTAAATTCCCTCCTGTCTCTCTGCCCGTCTCTGTCCCTCTCTATTTTTCTCTCTCTCTCTCTCTAATCAATACATACGTAAAATTTTTTGAAATTATTTTCTTTAATTTCCTTACCAGACACACAGGGAGGATGTGCACTGGACAGGCCTTGAGCCAGGATGTCAGCCACATGGCCATTTAAGATTTCTTTATTATTATTTTTAATAATTACATTTATTTATTCATTTATTATTTATATTTATTTATGATAATTTAGATTTATTCATTATTTACATTTATTTATTTTAATTTGTAGTTATTTCTTTATAATTGATATTTATTATTTATGCTTGTTTAATACTTATACTTATCAATGTTATATTTATTTACTCTTTATTTTCATTTATGTAACATTTATACTTATTAGTTTATTATATTTATTTATCATTTATATTCATTCGTTTAAGGTTTATACTTGTTAGTTTTTTATATTCGTTTTATTTATTTATTATTTACATTCATTCACTTAGTATTTATCCTTATTTGTTTATTAGAGTTATTCATTTATCATATGTATTTATTGTATCATTGATATATAATTTCTATTCATTTTTTAAATACTTATTCTTATTTGTTCATATTTCTTCACCATATTTGTATATTGTTTTCTTTATTCATTGTTTGTAATTGTTTATTTAATATTTAGACTGCTTTGTTTATTATACTTATTAATTAATTACATTTCTTTTATTTATTTATTAGTTTTTTTTTTTTTTTAAAATTTTATTTATTTTTTACTGACAACTTCTTTAATTGTAGGCAATATCCCATGTTTTTTCCCTCACTCCCCTGGCTATCCCCTATGAAACATCACTTTCCATGATATTCCACCCTCCCCCCCGCTCAATCATGCTCTCTCTTTTTTTATGTATGTATGTATATGTGTGTTTGTGTGTGTGAGAGAGAGGAAGAGAGAGAGAAAGTAAGTACCAGATAGCATCCTTTTTTTTTGGTTTGTTTTTTGAGGTAGGTTCTCACTGTAGCTCAGGCTGACCTGGAATTCACTGTGTAGTCTCAGGGTGGCCTTGAACTCATGGTGATCATCCTTCCTGGCTCCCCAGTGCTGGGATTAAGGCGTGCCCCACCAGGACCGACCCTTTCAAAAGGTTTTTATACTATTAATTATTTATTTGACAGAGAAAGAGGGAAAGAGAGACTGAGCACACCAGGCCTCCAGCCACTGTAAATGAACACCAGATGCATGCACTCCCTTGTGCAGCTGGCTAACGTGGGTCTTGAGGAATTGAACCTGTGTCCTTGGGCTTTGCATTCCAATGTCTTAATAGCTAAGCCATCTGTCCAGCCCCAGAAAGCACCCTTTTTATCGAAGTTTACTGCTGGGACGAAAGGTGTCTCACTCTAATTCAGGCTGACCTGGAATTCACTATGTAGTCTCAGGGTGGCCTAGAACTCATGGCAATACTCCTACCTCTGTCTCCCAGTGCTGGGATTAAAGGTATATAACTAAAAGACAAACGACAACACAAAATCAGAGCCACCAATGGTCAGGAAATTGTGCAGAAGAGAGTGTGCAAAAACCAGAGGTGGTGGGGCAATATGCATAGGCACTGAATCCCACAATTGAAGGACTGCTCCTTCAAAAGTTAGGAACCAAAACACCATGGGGCATGCCCACAATCCCACCATGACGGGCCCTGCATGGCCTGGCACGAGTGAAGACGGGCATGAGCGTACCAACTTATGATGTGTACTTACAACGTTTCCTCTGAAAGAAAAGACAAAAAGAACCCTAAAAATAAGCCAACCAGTCAGCGAAAATGACAACGTGATTGGGGGTCACCTCAGGAATGAGGTTCCTACTGGCCTGGGTCAGCAGGTAGAAATAGAACACTGCTCCTTGTATGTCACGGAGTCCCGCCTCTCTTGCAGCACCCTGCACCAACAACCGAGCGCACTTGAGAAAAGCTGAGTCCCTCTCATCATCAACAACAATGATAAGCGAGTAAGTAGTCCAAGTAATTGAACTCAAAGCTCCTGTAAGATTTTTCAGTCTCTCTACCTTAATCTTTGAAGCAGGCTCTCACCCTCTAACATCTGGCTTCTAACTCCTACGCATCCTCATCCGTCAGCCATATAAGATCATCATAGCTGGGCTGGGAGTTCCCTAGGGAAACACACCCCTGGGGTCCTGTTCATTCATTTTTCAGACATCCCCATTACACTAGGCTTGTAACGTCAGAGTGAAGGGATGAAGTCTAAGATATCGCTCAATTACAAAAAAAGGATTCCGTGCACCCCCTGTCCACTGTCTCAGTCGTCCTTTTTCTGTCGACCAATTTGACGCTTTATTTGGAGACAGCAGGTTCTCTAACAACATGTGCTGTACCACTGGGTTAGAGAATCTGGAACGTTCCAGGGAAGGTGCATGCCAGAAGGGCCCAGGGAATCGCTCTGTGATAGAATTCGGGCTCCTGACAAGCATCTGAGTCATCTGCTCACATCTTTCTGGGACCTCCAGAACTGACCGAGGATTTCAGACACTCGATATGAGTTTGGAGCACGCTCTCTGCCTGAGGTCCACCCTTCTGGTAATCCAGCAGACACTGGGGAGAGTCCTAAGTTCTCAAAGGACAAATATTCATTTATTTATTTATTCATTTATTTATGAGAGAAAGAGAGAGAGAGAATGGAAACAATTGTGCCTACAGACCCCGCAAATGCACTCGAGATGCTTGCACTAGTTTGTGCACATGGCTGTATGTGGGTACTGGGCAATCGAATCTTTGCAAGCAAGCAGCTTTGTCCATGGAGCCATTATTCCAGCCTTCTCCTCCCCCCCCCCATTTTTCTTTTTTATTTCCCCTGTACATGTTTGGACACCTTAGTATCTCTTTCCGCCAGACATGTCCACTACTTTTCCTTTAACATTTTATGTATTTATGTCTGTATGTCTGTATGCATGTATGTATGTATGTATGTGTGTGTGTGTGTGTGTGTGTGTGTGCGTGCGTGCGTGTGTGTGTGAGACAGAGAGGAAGAGAATGGACACTACCGTTTGCGCACATGTCTGTAAGTGGGTACTGAGGAATAGAACCTGGCTTTGCAGGCAAGCACCTCTTAAACACGGAGCCTTTTCTCCAGCCTTCCTCCTCTTTTTTTTTCTTTTTCCTTTTTACTTAAACTTACATGAATGTTGGGTGCCCTAGGAGATCTTGCCCTAAGAAACATACACTACTTGTTCTTTGAAATTTTGTTGTTTATTTTTTTTATTTATGCATGTGTGTGTGAGAGAGAGAGACAGAGAGAGAGACAGAGAGAGAAAGAGAGAGTAAGTACCAGATAGCATCCTTTTTTTTTGATTTTCGAGATAGGGTCCCAGTGTAGGTCAGGCTGACCTGGAATTCACTCTGTAGTCTCAGGGTGGCCTCGAACTCATGGTGATCCTCCTACCTGCCTCCCAAGTGCTGGAATTAAAGGCGTGCTCCACTAGTCTCGACTCTTAAAAAAATTTTTTTTACTATTATTTATTTATTTGACAGAGAAAGAGGGAAAGTGAGGGAGAGAGAATGAGCACACCAGGCCTCAGCCACTGCAAATGAACATCAGATGCACGCACTCCCTTGTGCATCTGGCTAATGTGGGTCCTGGGGAATCAAACCTGTGTCATTGGGCTTTCCAGTCCAATGCCTTAACGGTTAAGCCATGTGTCCAGGCCCAGAAAGCACCCTTTTTATCCAAGTTGAATGGAGTCCTCAACATAAGTTCCCCTCCAACATTTTCTTTGCCAAGGACCATTAGGCCATTTGTAGCCCTACAACTCTATCTTTTTTTTTTTTTTTTTTTTTTTTTTGTCTTTCTGAGGTAGGGTCTCGCCCTAAGCCAGGCTGACCTGGAGTTCACTATGTAGTCTCAGGCTGGCATCGAACTCATGGCAATTCTCCTACCTCTGCCTCCGGCGTGCTGGGATTAAAGGCATGTGCCAGCAAAGCCAAAGGATCCCACTTTGATTCCCCAGGACCCACGTTAGCCAGATGCACAAGGTGGCGCATAAGTGTGGGGTTCATTTGCAGTGGCTGGAGGCCCTGGCATGTCCATTCCCTCCTCTCTCTCTCTGCCCCTCTCTGTCCCTCTCTATTTCTCTCTCTCTCTCTAATCAATAAATACGCAATTTTTGAAAGTATTGTCTTTTATTTACTTAAAAGACACACAGGGAGGTTGTGCACATGACAGGCCTTGAGCCAGGATGTCAGCCACATGGCTTTTTAAGATTTCTTTTTTTTATTTCTTTCTTTAATATTTACAGTTATTTTTTCATTTATTATTTACATTTATTTATTTTTATTTGTATTTATTTCTATTTATTGATATTTATTATTTATACTTGTTTAATATTTATACTTATTAATTTGTTATCTTTATTTACTGTGTATTTTCATTTATGCAATATTTATACTTATTAGCTTATTATATTTATTTATCATTTATATTCATTCATTTAAGATTTATACCTGTTAGTTTATTATATTTGTTTTATTTATTTATTATTTATATCCATTCATTTAGTATTTATCCTTATTTATTATAGTTATTCATTTATCATATGTATTTATTGTATTATTTATTTATTATTTATATTCATTTGTTTAATATTTATCCTTATTTGTTTCTTTACCATATTTATATACTGGTTTATATATTCATTATTTATACTCGATTATTTAATATGTATACTGCTTTGTTTATTATATTTATTTATTAACTATATTTTTGGTTTATTTCTTTATTATTTGTTTTCTTTTATTTCTTTTTTCACATTTTATTTATTTTTTGGTGCCAACTTCTTTAATTGTGGACAATATCACATGCTTTTTCCCTTGCTACCCTGACTTTCCCCTTCAAAACTTCACTCTACATCATATGCCCTTCCCCTTTCTATCAGCCTCTTTTTGTACGTATGTATGTATGTATGTATGTATGTATGTATGTATGTATGTATGTATGCATGTATGTGTGGGTGAGAGAGAGAGAGAGCGAGAGAGAGAGAAAATGGACACTACCATTTGTGCACATGTCTGTATGTGGGTACTGGGGAACAGATCATACCTTTACAGGCAAGCACCGTTTAAGCACGGAGCCTTTTCCCCAGCCTTAATCCTCTTTTCTTCTTTTTCCTTTTTACTTAATCATACATGAAAGTTGGGTGCCCAAGGTGCTCTTGCCCCCAGAAATATACACTAATTGTTCTTTGAAATATTGTGGTGTGTTTATTTATTTACTTTTTTATTAACTTAGTTACTTATTTATTTGTTTATTAATGTGTGTGTGCGTGTGTGTGTGTGTGTGAGAGAGAGAGAGAGAGAGAGAGAGAGAGAGACAGAGACAGAGACAGAGACAGAGAGAGGAAGAATGGACACTACAGGGCTTCCAGGCACTGCAACTGAAGTCCAGATGCATGCAACCTTTTGTTCACATGAATGTATGTGGGTACTGGAAAATGGAAGCTAGCCTTGCAGGCAAGCACTTTTAACCGTCATGCTGTTTTTCCAGCACATGCTCACCTGGAAATCACAGGGATCCTCCTAAGTCTCTGGGCCCCTCCTGAGTGCTAGGACGACAGGTGTCTCACTCTAATTCAGGCTGACCTGGAATTCACTAAGTAGTCTCAGGGTGGCCTAGAACTCAAGGCAATACTCCTACCTCTGTCTCCCCAGTGCTGGGTTTAAAGGTATATAACTAAAAGACAAACGACAACACAAAATCAAACAGAACCACCAATGGTCAGGAAATTGTGCAGAAGAGAGTGTGCAAAAATGGGAGGGGGTGGGGCAATATGCATAGGCACTGAATCCCTCAATTGAAGGACTGCTCCTTCCAAAAGTTAGGAACCAAAACACCATGGGGAATGCCCACAATCCCACCAAGACGGGCCCTGCATGGCCTGGCACGAGTGAAGACGGGCCTGAGCATACCAACATATGATGTGTACTTACAATGTTTCCTCTGAAAGAAAAGGCATAAAAGAACCCTAAAAATAAGCCAACCAGTCAGCCAAAATTACAACGTGATTGGGGTTCACCTCAGGAATAAGGTTCCTATTGGCCTGGGTCAGCAGGTAGAAATAGAACACTGCTCCTTGTATGTCACAGAGTCCCACCTCTCTTGCAGCACCCTGCACCAACAACCGAGCGCACTTGAGAAAAGCTGAGTCCCTCTCGTCATCAACAACAATGATAAGCGAGTAAGTAGTCCAAGTAATTGAACTCAAAGCTCCTGTAAGATTTTTCAGTCTCTCTACCTTAATCTTTGAAGCAGGCTCTCACCCTCTAACATCTGGCTTCTAACTCCTACACATCCTAGTCTGTCAGCCATATAAGATCACCTTAGCTGGGCTGGGAGTTCCCTAGGGAAACACACCCCTGGGGTCCTGTTCATTCATTTTTCAGACATCCCCATTACAGTAGGCTTGTAACGTCAGAGTGAAGGGATGAAGTCTAAGATATCGCTCAATTACAAAAAAAGGATTCCGTGCACCCCCTGTCCACTGGCTCAGCCGTCCTTTTTCTGTCGACCAATTTGACACTTTATTTGGAGACAGCAGATTATCTAACCTAGGGATACCTAGGGGCACGTGCTGTACCCCTGGGTTAGAGAATCTGGAACTTTCTGTGGAAACACAATGCCAGGAGGGCCCAGGGAATCGCTCTGTGATAGAATTGGGGCTCCTGACAAGCATCTGAGTCATCTGCTCACATCTGTCTGGGACCTCCAGAACTCAACGAGGATTTCAGACACTCGATATGAGTTTGGAGCACGCTCTCTGCCTGAGGACCACCCTTCTGGTAATCCAGCAGACACTGGGGAGAGTCCTAAGTTCTCAAAGAAAAAATATTCATTTATTTAATTATTCATTTATTTATGAGAGAGAGAGAGAGAGAGAATGGAAACAATTGTGCCTACAGGCCCTGCAAATGCACTCGAGATGCTTGCACTACTTTGTGCACATGGCTGTATGTGGGTACTGGGCAATCAAAACTTTGCAAGCAAGCACCTTTGTCCATGGAGCCATTATTCCAGCCTTCTCCTTTTCCCCCCGTTTTTCATTTTTATTTCCCCTGTACATGTTTGGACACCTTAGTATCTCTTTCCGCCAGATATGTCCACTACTTTTCCGTTAAAATTTTATGTATTTATGTCTGTATGTATGCATGCATGTATGTATGTGCTTGGGTGCGTGTGTATGAGTGTGTGAGATGGAGAGGAAGAGAATGGACACTACCGTTTGTGCACATGTCTGTATGTGGGTACTGGGGAATAGAACCTGGCATTGCAGGCAAGCACCTATTAAACAATGAGCCTTTTCTCCAGCCTTCCTCCTCTTTTATTTTTCTTTTTCCTTTTTACTTAAACTTACATGAATGTTGGGTGCCCTAGGAGATCTTGCCCTAAGAAACATACACTACTTGTTCTTTGAAATTTTGCTGTTTATTTTTTTATTTATGTGTGTGTGAGAGAGAGACAGAGAGAGAGAGACAAAGTACCAGATAGCATTTTTTTTTTTTGAGGTAGGGTCTCACTGTATCTCAGGCTGACCTGGAATTCACTCTGTAGTCTCAGGGTGGCCTCGAATTCAAAGTGATCCTCCTACCTGTCTCCCAAGTGCTGGGGTTAAAGGCATGCCCCACCAGGCCTGACCCTTTAACAAAAAATTTTTTACTATTATTCATTTATTTGACAGAGAAAGAGGGAAGGAGAGGGAGAGAGAATGAGTACACCAGGCCTCCAGCCACTGCAAATGAATACCAGATGCATGCACTCCCTTGTGCAGCTGGCTAACATGGGTCCTGAGGACTCGAACCTGTGTCCTTTGGCTTTGCAGTTTAACGCCTTAACGGCTAAGCCATCTGTCCAGCCCCTGTTTAGTACCCTTTTTATCGAAGTTGAAGGGAATCTTCAAAATGACTTCCCCTCCAAAATTTTCCTTTCCAACCTTCATCAGGCCATTTTTAGCCCTACAACTCTATCTTTTTTTGTTGTTGTTGTTGTTTTTTTTTTTTTGGCTTTTCGAGGTATGGTGTCGCCCTAGGCCAGGCTTTCCTGGAGTTCACTATGTAGTCTCAGGCTGGCATCGAATTCATGGCAATTTCTTACCTGTGCCTCCTGAGTGCTGGGATAAAAGGCATGTGCCAGCAAAGCCAAGGATCCCAGTTCGATTTCCCAGGACGCACGTTAGCCAGATGCACAAGGTGGTGCATGAGCTCGGAGTCTGTTTGCAGTGGCTGGAGGTGCTCGGGCGCCCATTCTCTCTTTCCAGCATGTGATGTAAGAAATCCCTCAGGACTTCAAACCCTGTCCATGATTCCACTACACATCTATCAGTGGTATGCAAGAAGTGAACAAGGCCTAGAAAACCTGTCTTTTTGGAATCCCTGAAGCACGCATTCTCTCTCTCTCTCTCTCTCTTTCTCTGTAAAATAAATAAATAAACAAAAGCTGTTTGCAAGCTGAGCAATGTGCTGCACGCCTTAATCCCAGCACTCAGGAGGTTGAGGTAGTAGGATGGCCGTGAGTTCAAGACCAACCTGAGACTACAGAGTGAATTCCAAGGCAGCCTGTGCTCGAGGGAGACCCTGTCTTGAAAAACCAAAAAGATAAATAAAATAAATATATAAATAAATAAACAAAGCTGTTTGCAAGAGGGAGGGCATTCCTACAGGATGAGTGGGACAGTCTCCACATGACACACCTGGTGCTCTGGGCGTCCGTGAAAACAGACGTCATCAGACGTCCACTGAGCTCGGGATTCCGAGCCTTCCTTCCCCTCATCTGCTGTGGGAAATCCCTTGGCACCTCAAAGCACATCTGTGATTCCAAGACACCTCTATGGGTGCTCTGTAAGAGGCGAGCAAGGCCTAGGAAACCGGCCTTTTCGGAAGAGGACAACTGTGTCCCGTCCATGGCAAGTCTGAAATCATTATGTCACAAGACACAGTCAGCTAGGACGGAACACGGGTGGGAGCACACTGCGTCATCCTTTCTGATGGAGAACACCATGTGACGTGACAGTGTCCTACATGAAGCCTAAACATGACTACACATTTGGTGGAGAATTGGAAGATGGGGGTAGAAATCAGGTTGTGTCAGGTTTATTTTATTTTCATTTTTTTGTTTTTCTTTTTAAATATTTTTTATTCTTATTTATTTGAGACAGGGAAAGAGGCAGAATGTATGTGTGTGTGACAGAGAGAGAGAGAAAATACTCAAGTTGGGGCACGTGTTTGGAGTTCGTCTGCAGCAGCTGGAAACCACATTTTCAATCTCTCAAACCTGTCTCTCTTATAAATAATAAAAATAATAAAATCATAATAATAAAATAAATAAAATGTATTAAGAGTTGTTCTCATGCCTTTCATCCCAGCAGCACTGAAGAGGGAGGCTCAGAGGGAGTAGGGTTGTGGCTGTGAGTTCGAGGCCAGCCTGAGATGACAGAGTGAATTCCAGCTCAGCCTGGGCTAGAGCCAGACCCTACCTCTAAAAAAAAAAAAGAAAGAAAACCAAAGAAATAAATATAACATCCACCTTAATTATGGTGTCATGTAGCTAACAGCAGGAGGAGGTGTTTAGTGTGATATATATATATAATATGTATATATATATATATATATATATATATATATATATATTATTGTATAATATATATACAAATATAAGTATATATTTAAATTCATATATAAACTTATATGTAAATATGCAAATTTACATATGAATATATATTTAAACTTATACATATATTATATACATAAGTATATATGATATATATTTACATATATATTATGTACAATATATTGTTTTATGTGTTATATATTATTATATATTATATATGCTACATAATATATACATATACAAATATATATACACTTATATGTAAATATGTAATTATGTATATGTCATAATAGGATTAAGGTTAAGGTTATATGTAAATTTATATACATAAATACATATATGTATAAGTTTTTTTGGTTTTCGTGGTAGGGTCTGGATCTAGCCCAGGCCGACCCAGAAATCACTCTGGCATCTCACGGTGGCCTTGAACTCATGGCCACGACCCTGCTACCTCTGCCTGCCCAGTGCTGCAGGGATGAAATTTTTGAGTGCCACTATGCCCAAGTGATGATTGCTATTATTATTAATATTTGGTTTTCCTTATTATCATTATTGTTACTACTACTACTATTATTATTATTTGGTTTTCATCATTATTGCTATTATTTGGTTTTAATTATTATTCTTTTCATTATCATAATAGTATTTTATCATTATTATACTATTATCACTTGGTTTTCCTAACTCCTCCTACCACTACAACTACTACTATTTCCTTTTTATTGTTATTAGTATCAGGATTCTTAGGTTTTCCTTATTATTACTATTGCTATTACTATTATTAGGTCTTCATTGTTATAACTATTATTAATATTGTTATTTGATTTTCCTTATTATTATTACTACTACTATTATCTCATTATTGTTACCAATATTATTACTATTATTAGGTTTTCTTTATCACTATTAATAATAATAATTTTTTTTTTCCCAGTTGGGTGTGGCTGTAGCACAGGCTGACTTGAAAATCAGGCTGCAGTCCTTGTCCTCCTGTCCTCCTGTCCTCCATTCTTCTGGGCCCAGCAACATCCAGGTCCAGGTACAGGCACAGCACGGGCGTCACCCTCGTTGATGGTGGCTTTGTGCACATGGGGTTGGGGGGGCGGTTGGTTGGGGGTGTTAGGGATTCAAACCTGGGCTCCTTTGGCTTCACATGCAGGCTGACAGACTGACAGACAAATGAGCGTGTGAGGGAGCACCTGAGCTGCTCAGCCATGAGTACAGCCACTCCTTCCACCCCTTGAGCCGATCCTTACACCCCCTGGAGTAACATAAAAATGATGTCCAACGGAAGGGGGCATCGAGTTTAAGACCAGCCTGAAACCACAGAGTGGGTTCTGGGTCAGCCTGGCCTACAGCTACACCAGACCTCAAAAAAACATATTAATAATAATAATAACAAGAATTTAAAGAATAATAATAATAAAATAAAATTTAAAAGTAAAATAAAATGATAAGTAATAAAATTGAAAGTTAACTAATGATAAAATTAAATAAAATTAATATAAAAAGTAAAATAAAGTAATAAAATAATGAACATAATAAAATAATATACTAAAATAAAAAGTTAAATAAAATGACAAATTAATAATAAATAATAAAATAAATTAAAAAAAACAAATAACGGAAAATTGCAGTCTATTTTCTTAGAAGGAGGAGGAGGGTGGTGGCCGTGAGTTTGAGGCCAGCCTGAGATGACAGAGTGGATTGTGGGTCAGACTGGCCTAGAGCCACACCCTACCTCAATGGTAATCTAATAATGATAATGATCATCATCATCATGATAAAATAAAATAATAAACAAATAAACTGGGGCTGGAGAGATGGCCCAGCAGTTAAGGCACATGCCTGCGAAGCATAAGGACCCAGGTTGGACTCTCCAGAACCTACGTAAGCCAGATGCACAAGGTGGAGCATGCGTCTGGATTTTGTTGGCAGTGGCTGGAGGCCCTGGCATGTTCTTTTCCTCCTCTCTCTGCCCTTCGATGTCCCTCTCTATTTCTCTCTCTCTCTCTCTAATCAATAAATACCTAAAATATTTTAAAAATTATTTTCATTCATTTACTCATTAGACACGCAGAGAGGTTGTGTACTGGGACAGGCCTTGAACCAGGATGTCAGACCCATGGCCTTTTCAGATTTCTTTATTTTTATTTCTTTCTTTAATATTGACAGTTATTTATTCATTTATTATTTACATTTATTTATCACTATTTACATCTATTTATTATTAACATTTATTTATAATTATTTGTATTTCTTTATTATTGATATTTATTCATTATTTATACTTGTTTAATATTCATACTCATTTGTTTGTTAGATTTATTTATCATTTATATTCATTTACGTGATAGTTATACTTATTATTTTATTATATTTATTTATAATTTATATTCATTCATTTAAGATTTATACTTGTTAGTTTATTACATATGTTTGATTTATTTATTATTTACAATCATTTATTTAGTATTTATCCTTATTTGTTTATTATACTTAGTCATTTATTATATGTATTTATTGTATTATTTATTTATAATTTATATTCATTTAATGCTTATCCTTATTTGTTTATGTTTCTTCACCATATTTATATATTGTTTTATTTATTCATTATTTATACTCATTAATTTAATATTTATACTGCTTTGTTTATTATACTTATTTATTAATTATATTTATTTGTTTTATGTCTTTATTTTTTTTTTTTTTTCTTTGTTTAAATTTTATTTATTTTTTTCTGACAACTTCTTTAATTGTAGACAATATCCCATGTTTTTTCCTTCGCTCCCCTGACTTTCCCCTCTAAAACTTCACTCTCCATCATATTCCCTCCCCCTCTCAATCAGCCTTACTTTTTATTTTATGTAGGTATGTATGTATGTATGTATGTATGTATGTATGTATGTATGTATGTGAGAGAGAGAGAGGGAGAGACTGATAGAGAGACAATGGACACTACCGTTTGTGCACATGTCTGTATGTAGGTATTGGGGAAGCAATCATTGCTTTGCAGGCAAGCACCTTTTAAACAAGGAGCCTTTTCTCCAGCCTTCCTCCTCTTTCTTTTCCTTTTCCTTTTTACTTAAACGTACATGCATGCTGGATGCCCAAGGTGCTCTTGCCCACAGACACATACACTAATTGTTCTTTGAAATTTTGTGGGGTGTTATCTATTTATTTATTTAATTATTCATTTATTTATTTATTTGTGTGTGTGAGAGAGAGAGAGAAAGAGAGGCAAAGAGAGGGAGAGAGGGAGAATGGACACTACAGGGCTTCCAGGCACTGCAACTGTACTCCAGATGCATGCACCCTTGTGTGCACCTGAATGTATGTGGGTACTGGAAAATGGAAGCCAACGTTGCAGGCATGCACGTTTAACTGTCGTGCAGTTTTCCAGCACATGCTCACCTGGAAATCACAGGGATCCTCCTAAGTCTCTGGGCCCTTCCTGAATGTTGGGACGACAGGTGTCTCACTCTAATTCAGGCTGACCTGGAATTCACTATGTAGTCTCAGGGTGGCCTAGAACTCATGGCAATACTCCTACCTCTGTCTCCCCAGTGCTGGGATGAAAGGTATATAACTAAAAGACAAACGACAACACAGAATCAAACAGAGCCACCAATGGTCAGGAAATTGAGCAGAAGAGAGTGTGCAAAAACGAGAGGGGGTGGGGCAATATGCATAGGCACTGAATCCCTCAATTGAAGGGCTGCTGCGCCCAAAAGTTAGGAACCAAAACACCATGGGCATGCTGTACTCCTGGGTTAGAGGATCTGGAAAGTTTGGGGGAAAGAGAATGCCAAGAGGTCCCAGGGAATCGCTGTGTGATAGAATTGGGGCTCCTGACAAGCATCTGAGTCATCTGCTCACATCTGTCTGGGACCTCCAGAACTGACCAAGGATTTCAGACACTTGATATGAGTTTTGAGCACCATTTCTAGCTGAGGACTACCCTTCTGGTAATCCAGCAGACACTAGGGAGACTCCTAAGTCTTCAAAGGAAAATGTTAATTAATTAATTAATTAATTCATTAATTCATTTATGAGAGAGAGAAAGAATGGAAACAAATGTGCCTACAGGACCTGAAAAGGCACTCTAGCTGCTTGCACTAGTTTGTCCACATGGCTGTATGTGGGTACTGGGCAATCGAAACTTTGCAAGCAAGCACCTTTGTCCATGGAGCCATTATTCCAGCCTTCTCCTTTTCCCCCCTGTTTTTCTTTTTTATTTCCCCTGTACATGTTTGGACACTTTAGTATCTATTTCCGCCAGACATGTCCACTACTTTTCCTTTAAAATTTTATGTATTTATGTCAGTATGTCTGTATGTATGCATGTATATATGTATGTATGTATGTATGTATGTATGTATGTATGTGCGTGTGTGCGTGCGTGTGTGTGTGTGAGACAGAGAGGAAGAGAATGGACACTACCATTTGTGCACATGTCTGTAGGTGGGTACTGGGGAATAGAACCTGGCTTTGCAGGCAAGCACCTATTAAACACGGAGCCTTTTCTCCAGCCTTCCTCCTCTTCTTTTTTCTTTTTCCTTTTTACTTAAACTTACATGAATGTTGGGTGCCCTAGGAGATCTTGCCCTAAGACAAAAACACTATTGTTCTTTGAAATTTTGTTGTTTATTTTTTAATTATCTGTGGGTGTGAGAGAGAGAGAGAGAGAGTAAGTACCAGATAGCATCCTTTTTTTTTTTTTTTTTTTTTTTCTTTTTTGACATAGGGTCTCACTATAGCTCAGGCTGACCTGGAAGTCACTCTGTAGTCTTAGGGTGGCCTTGAACTCATGGTGATCCTCCTACCTGTCTCCGAAGTGCTGGGACTAAAGGCGTGCTCCACCAGTCCTGACCCTTTGAAAAAATTTTTTACTGTTATTTATTTATTTGACAGAGAAAGAGGGAAAGAGAGGGAGAGAGAATGAGCTCACCAGGCCTCCAGCCACTGCAAATAAACACAAGATGCATGCACTCCCTTGTGCATTTGGCTAACGTGGGTCCTGGGGAATCAAACCTGTGTCCTTGGGCTTTGCAGTCCAACGCCTTAATGGCTAAGCCATCTATCCAGGCCCAAAAAGCACCCTTTTTATCCAAGTTGAAGGGAGTCCTCAACATGACTTCCCCTCCAACATTTTCTTTTCCAATAACCATCAGGCCATTTGTAGCCCTACAACTCTATCTTTTTTTTTTTGGCTTTTCGAGGTAGGGTCTCGCCCTAGGCCAGGCTAACCTGTAGTTCACTATGTAGTCTCAGGCTGGCATCGAATTCATGGCGATTCTCCTACCTCTGCCTCCGGAGTGCTGGGATTAAAGGCGTGTGCAAAGCCAAAGGATCCCACTTCGATTCCCCAGGACCCACGTTAGCCAGATGCACAAGGTGGCGCATAAGTGTGGAGTTCGTTTGCAGTGGCTGGAGGCCCTGACATGTCCATTCCCTCCTCTCTCTCTCTCTGCCCCTCTCTGTCCCTGTGTCTATTTCTCTCTCTCTCTCTAATCAATAAATACGTACATTTTTTGAAATTATTTTCTTTTATTTACTTACCAGACACACAGGGAGGTTGTGCACTGGACAGGACTTGAGCCAGGATGTCAGCCACATGGCCTTTTAAGATTTCTTCATTTTTATTTTTTTCTTTAATATTTACAGTTATTTTTTCATTTATTATTTACATTTATTTATTATTATTTAGGTTTATGTATTATTTACATTTATTTAATATTATTTGTAGTTATTTCTATTTATTGATATTTATTATTTATACTTGTTTAATATGTATACTTATTAATTTGTTATATTTATTTACTGTGTATTTTCATTTATGCAATAATTATACTTATTAGTTTATTATATTCATTGATCATTTATATTCATTCATTTAAGATTTATACATCTTAGTTTATTACATTTGTTTTATTTATTTATTATTTACATTTATTCAATTAGTATTTATCCTTATTTGTTTATTATAGTTATTCATTTATCATGCGTATTTATTGTATTATTTATTATTTGTATTCATTTGTTTAATATTTATCCTTATTTGGTTCTTTACCATATTTATATACTGTTTTATTTTTTATTTTTTGGTTTTTCGAGGTAGGGTCTCACTCTAGCTCAGGCTGACCTGGAATTCACTATGTAGTCTAAGGGTGGCCTCGAACTCTCGGTGATCCTCCCACCTCTGCCTCCCAAGGGCTGGGATTAAAGGTGTGCGCGACCACGCCCAGCTTATATACTGTTTTATATATTCATTATTTATACTCATTTATTTAATATGTATATTGCTTTGTTTATTATAGTTATTTATTAACTATATTTTTTGGTTTATTTCTTTATTATTTGTTTCTTTTTTCTTTTTTTAAATTTTATTTATTAATTCCTGACAATTTTTTAAATTGTAGACAATATCCCATGTTTTTTCCCTCGCTCCCCTGACTTTCCCCTTTGAAAATTCACTCTCCATCATATGCCCTTCCCCTCTCAATCAGCCTCTCTTTTTTTATGTACGTATGTATGTATTTATGTGTGTGTGAGAGAGAGAGAGAGAGAGAGAGAGAATGGACACTACCATTTGTGCACATGTCTGTATGTGGGTACTGGGGAACAGATCATAGCTTTGCAGGCAAGCACGTTTTAAGCACGGAGCCATTTCTCTAGCCTTAATCATCTTTTTTTTTCTTTTTCCTTTTTACTTAAACATACATGTGAGGTTGGTTCCCAAGCTGCTCTTTCCCCCAGACATATACACTAATTGTTCTTTCAAATATTGTGGTGTGTTTATTTATTTATTTATTTATTTATTTATTTGTGTGTCTGTGTGAGTGAGAGAAAGACAGAGAGAGGAAGAATGGATACTACAGCGCTTCCAGGCACTGCAACTGAAGTCCAGATGCATGCGACCTTTTGTTCACATGAATGTATGTGGATACTGGAAAATGGAAGCTAGCATTGCAGGCAAGCACGTTTAACCGTCCTGCTGTTTTTACAGCACATCCTCACCTGGAAATCACAGGGATCCTCCTAAGTCTCTGGGCCCCTCCTGAGTGCTGGGACGACAGGTGTCTCACTCTAATTCAGGATGACCTGGAATTCACTATGTAGTCTCAGGGTGGCCTACAACTCATGGCAATACTCCTACCTCTGGCTCCCCAGTGCTGGGATTAAAGGTATATAACTAAAAGGCAAACGACAACACAAAATCAAAGAGAGCCACCAATGGTCAGGAAATTGTGCAGAAGAGAGTGTGCAAAAACGAGAGGGGAGCCAGGCGTGGTGGGGCACGCCTTTAATCCCAGAACTTGGGAGGCAGAGGTAGGAGGATCGCCGCGAGTTCGAGGCCACCCTGAGACTACATAGTGAATTCCAGGTCAGCCTGGACCAGAGTGAGACCCTACCTCGAAAAACCAAAAAAAAAAAAAAAAAAAAACAAGAGGGGGTGGGGCAATATGCATAGGCGCTGAATCCCTCAATTGAAGGGCTGCTCCTTCCAAAAGTTAGGAACCAAAACACCATGGGGAATGCCCACAAACCCACCATGACGGGCCCTGCATGGCCTGGCATGAGGGAAGACGGGCATGAGCGTACCAACTTATGATGTGTACTTACAATGTTTCCTCTGAAAGAAAAGGCATAAAAGAACCCTAAAAATAAGCCAACCAGTCAGCGAAAATGACAACGTGATTGGGGTTCACCTTAGGAATGAGGTTCCTACTGGCCTGGGTCAGCAGGTAGAAATAGAACACTGCTCCTTGTATGTCACGGAGTCCCGCCTCTCTTGCAGCACCCTGCACCAACAACCGAGCGCACTTGAGAAAAGCTGAGTCCCTCTCATCATCAACAACAATGATAAGCGAGTAAGTAGTCCAAGTAATTGAACTCAAAGCTCCTGTAAGATTTTTCAGTCTCTCTACCTTAATCTTTGAAGCAGGCTCTCACCCTCTAACATCTGGCTTCTAACTCCTACACATTCTCGTCCGTCAGCCATATAAGATCATCTTAGCTGGGCTGGGAGTTCCCTAGGGAAACACACCCCTGGGTCCTGTTCATTCATTTTTCAGACATCCCCATTACAGTAGGCTTGTAACGTCAGAGTGAAGGGATGAAGTCTAAGATATCGCTCAATTACAAAAAAAGGAATCCGTGCACCACCTGTCCACTGTCTCAGCCGTCCTTTTTCTGTCGACCAATTTGACGCTTTATTTGGAGACAGCAGGTTCTCTAACAACATGTGCTGTACCACTGGGTTAGAGAATCTGGAACGTTCCAGGGAAGGTGCATGCCAGGAGGGCCCAGGGAATCGCTCTGTGATAGAATTCGGGCTCCTGACAAGCATCTGAGTCATCTGCTCACATCTGTCTGGGACCTCCAGAACATCTCCTAGGATTTCAGACACTCGACATGAGTTTGGAGCATGCTCCCTGCCTGAGGACCACCCTTCTGGTAATCCAGCAGACACTGGAGAGAGTCTTAAGTTCTGAAAGGAAAAATATTCATTAATTTAATTATTCATTTATTTATGAGAGAGAGAGAATGGAAACAATTGTGTCTACAGGCCCTGCAAATACACTCGAGATGCTTGCACTAGTTGGTGCACATGGCTGTATGTGGGTACTGGGCAATTGAAACTTTGCAAGTAAGCACCTTTGTCCACAGAGCCATTATTCCAGTCTTCTCCTTTTCCCCCCGGTTTTCTTTTTTATTTCCCCTGTACATGTTGGACACCTTAGTATCTCTTTCTGCCAGACATGTCCACTACTTCTCCTTTAAAATTTATGTATTTATGTCTGTATGTATGAATGTATGTATGTATGTGCCTGTGTGTGTGTGTGTGTGTGTGTGTGTGTGTGTGTGTGGCAGAGAGAAAGAGAATGGACACTACGGTTTGTGCACATGTCTGTAGGTGGGTACTGGGGAATAGAACCTGGCTTTGCAGGCAAGCACCTATTAAACACGGAGCCTTTTCTCCAGCCTTCCTCCTCTTTTTTTTCTTTTTCCTTTTTTCTTAAACTTACATGAATGTTGGGTGCCCTAGATCTTGCCCTAAGACAGAAACACTACTTGTTCTTTGAAATTTTGTTCTTTGTTTTTTATTTATGTGTGTGTGTGTGTGTGAGAGAGAGAGAGAGAGAGAGAGAGAGTAAGTACCAGATAGCATCCTTTTTTTTTTTGGCTTTTCGAGGTAGGGTCTCACTGTAGCTCAGGCTGACATGGAATTCACTCTGTAGTCTCAGGGTGGCCTCGAACTCATGGTGATCCTCCTACCTGTCTCCCAAGTGCTGGGATTAAAGGCGTGCTCCACCAGGCCTGCACCTTTAAAACAATTTTTTTAACTAATATTCATTGATTTGACAGAGAAAGAGGGAAAGAAAGGGAGAGAGAATGAGCACACCACACCTGCAGCCAATGCAAAGGAACACCAGATGCATGCTCTCCCTTGTGCATCTGGCTAACATGGGTCCTGGGGGAATCAAACCTGTTTCCTTGGGCTTTGCAGTCCAATGCCTTAATGGCTATGCCATCTGTCCAGGCCCACAGAGCATCCTTTTTATCCAAGTTGAAGGGAGTCCTCAACATGACTTCCCCTCCAATATTTTCTTTTCCAATAACCATCAGGCCATTTGTAGCCCTACAACTCTATCTTTTTTTTTTTTTTTTTTTGATTTTCGAGGTAGGGTCTCACCCTAGGCCAGGCTGAAATGGAGTTCACTATGTATTCTCAGGCTGGCATTGAACTCATGGCGATTCTCCTACCTCTGCCTCTGGAGTGTTGGGATTAAATGTGTGTGCCAGCAAAGCCAAAGGATCCCACTTCGATTCCCCAGGACCCACGTTAGCCAGATGCACAAGGTGGTGCATAAGTGTGGAGTTCGTTTGCAGAGGTTGGAGGCCCTGGCATGTCCATTCCTTCCTCTCTCTCTCTCTGCCCCTCCCTGTCCCTGTGTCTATTTCTCTCTCTCTCTCTAATCAATAAATACGTAAATTTTTTTAAAGGCATGTGTCACTATGTCTGGTGACTGTATATTTTTAAGGTATTTTTATTATTATTTATTTATTTGAGAGAGAGAGAGAGATACAGAAATAGACAGGTAGAGAGAGCGAGAACGTGCACGACAGGGCCTCCACCCACTGCAAATGAACTCCAGATGCATGTGCCCCCTTGTGCTTCTGGCTAACGTGGGTCCTGGAGAATCGTTCCTCGAACCGGGATCCTTAGGCTTCACAGGCAAGCGCTTAACCACTAAGCCATCTCTCCAGCCCAAATACATAAATTTTTTGAAATTATTTTCTTTTATTTACTTACCATACACACAGTGAGGTTGTGCACTGGACAGGACTTGAGCCAGGATGTCAGCCACATGGCCTTTTAAGATTTCTTTATTTTTATTTCTTTCTTTAATATTTATAGTTATTTATTCATTTATTATTTACATTGATTTACTATTATTTAGATTTCTTTTTTATTTACATTTATTTATTATTATTTGTAGTTATTTTGATTTATTGATATTTATTATTTATACTTGTTTTATATTTATACTTATTAAATTGTTATATTTATTTACTGTGTATTTTCATTTATGCAATATTTATACTTATTAGTTTATTATATTTATTTATCATTTATATTCATCCATTTAAGATTTATACTTGTTAGTTTATTATATTTGTTTTATTTATTTATTATTTACATTCATTCATTTAGTATTTATCCTTATTTGCTTATTATAGTTATTCATTTATCATATGTATTTATTGCATTATTTATTTATTATTTATAATCATTTGTTTAATATTTATCCTTATTTGTTTCTTTACCATATTTATATACTGGTTTATATATTATTTATACTCGTTTATTTAATATGTATACTGCTTTGTTCATTATACTTATTTATTAAATATATCTTTTGGTTTATTTCTTTACTATTTGTTTTCTTTTTTATTCTTTTTAAAAATTTTATTTATTTTTTGTGACAACTTCTTTAATTGTAGACAATATCCCACATTTTTTCCCTCACTCCCCTGACTTTCCCCTTTGAAACTTCACTCTCCATCATATGCCCTTCCCCTCTCAATCAGCCTCTCTCTCTTTTTTATGTATGTATGTATGTATGTATGTATGTATGTATGTATGTATGTGTGTTTGTGTGTGTGTGAGAGAGAGAGATAGATAGAGAGAGAGAGAATGGACACTACCGTTTGTGCACATGTCTGTATGTGGGTACTGGGGAACAGATCATAGCTTTGCAGGCAAGCACGTTTTAATCACGGAGCCTTTTCTCCAGCCTTAATCCTCTTTTTTTTTTCTTTTTCCTTTTTACTTAAACGTACATGTGAGGTTGGTTCCCAAGCTGCTCTTTCCCCCAGACATATACACTAATTGTTCTTTGAAATATTGTGGTGTGTTTATTTATTTATTCATTTATTCATTCATTCATTCATTCATTCATTTATTCATTTGTGTGTTTGCGTGTGTGTGTGTGTGTGAGAGAGAGAGAGAGAGAGAGACAGAGACAGAGACAGAGACAGAGACAGAGACAGAGAGAGGAAGAATGGATACTACAGGGCTTCCAGGCACTGCAATTGAAGTCCAGATGCATGCAACTTTTGTTCACATGAATGCATGTGGGTACTGGAAAAATGGAAGCAAGCATTGCAGGCAAGCACGTTTAACCATCCTGCTGTTTTTCCAGCACATCCTCACCTGGAAATCACAGGGATACACCTAAGTCTCTGGGCCCCTCCTGAGTGCTGGGACGACAGGTGTCTCACTCTAATTCAGGCTGACCTGGAATTCACTATGTAGTTTCAGGGTGGCCTAGACATCATGGCAATACTCCTACCTCTGTCTCCCCAGTGCTGGGATTAAAGGTTTATAACTGAAAGTCAAACGACAACACAAAATCAAAGAGAGCCACCAATGGTCAGGAAATTGTGCAGAAGAGAGTGTGCAAAAACAAGAGGGGGTGGGGCAATATGCATAGGCGCTGAATCTCTCAATTGAAGGGCTGCTCCTTCCAAAAGTTAGGAACCAAAACACCATGGGGAATGCCCACAAACCCACCATGATGGGCCCTGCATGGCCTGGCACGAGTGAAGACGGGCCTGAGAGTACCAATGTATGATGTGTACTTACAACGTTTCCTCTGAAAGAAAAGGCATAAAAGAACCCTAAAAATAAGCGAACCAGTCAGCAAAAATGACAACATGATTGGGGTTCACCTTAGGAATAAGCTTCCTACTGGCCTGGGTCAGCAGGCAGAAATAGAACACTGCTCCTTGTATGTCACGGGAGTCCCGCCTCTCTTGCAGCACCCTGCACTAACAACCGAGCGCACTTGAGAAAAGCTGAGTCCCTCTCGTCATTAACCACAATGATAAGTGTGTAAGTAGTCCAAGTAATTGAACTCAAAGCTCCTGTAAGATTTTTCAGTCTCTCTACCTTAATCTTTGAAGCAGGTTCTCACCCTCTAACATCTGGCTTCTAACTCCTACACATCCTTGTCCGTCAGCCATATAAGATCATCTTAGCTGGGCTGGGAGTTCCCTAGGGAAACACACCCCTGGGGTCCTGTTCATTCATTTTTCAGATATCCCCATTACAGTAGGCTTGTAACGTCAGAGTGAAGGGATGAAGTCTAAGATATCGCTCAATTACAAAAAAAGGATTCCGTGCACCACCTGTCCACTGGCTCAGCCGTCCTTTTTCTGTCGACCAATTTGACGCTTTATTTGGAGACAGCAGATTCTCTAACCCAGGGGTACAGAGAATGCCAGGAGGGCCCAGGGAATCGCTCTGTGATAGAATTGGGGCTCCCTACAAGCATCTGAGTCATCTGCTCACATCTGTCTGGGACCTCCAGAACTGACCCAGGATTTCAGACACTCGATATAAGTTTGGAGCAAGTTCTCTGCCTGAGGACCACCCTTCTGGTAATCCAGCAGACACTGGAGAGTGTCCTAAGTTCTCAAAGAACAAATATTCATTTATTTATTTATTCATTTATTTATGAGAGAGAGAGAGAATGGAAACAACTGTGCCTACAGGCCCTGCAAATGCACTCGAGATACTTGCACTCCTTTGTGCACATGGCTGTATGTGGGTACTGGGCAATCGAAACTTTGCAATCAAGCACCTTTGTCCACGGAGCCATTATTCCAGCCTTCACCTTTTTCCCCCGTTTTTCTTTTTATTTCCCCTGTACATGTTTGGACACCTTAGTATCTCTTTCTGCCAGACGTGTCCACTTCTTTTCCTTTAAAATTTTATGTATTTGTCTGTATGTATGCATGTATGCATGTATGTATGTATGTGTGTGGGGGCGTGCGTGTGTGTGTGTGTGTGTGTGTGTGTGTCCGAGAGGAAGAGAGTGGACACTAACATTTGTGCACATGTCTGTATGTGGGTAATGGGGAATAGAACCTGGCTATGCAGGCAAGCAATATTAAACACGGAGCCTTTTCTCCAGCCTTCCTCCTCTTTTTTTTTCTTTTAAACTTGCATGATTGTTGGGTGCCTTAGTAGATCTTGCCCTAAGACACATAAACTACTTGTTTTTTGAAATTTTGTTGTTTATTTATTTATTTATTTATTTATTTATTTATTTATTTGTGTGTGTGTGTGTGTGTGTGAGAGAGAGAGAGAGAGAGAGAGAGAGAGAAAGAAAGAGAGAGAACAAATACCAGATAGCATCCTTTTTTTTTTTTTTTTTTTTTTTCGAGGTAGGGTCTCACTGTAGCTCAGGCTGACCTGGAATTCACTCTGTAGTCTCAGGGTGTCTCAGGGTGGCCTCGAAATCATCGTGAACCTCCTACCTGTCACCCAAGTGCTGGGATTAAAGGCGTGCTCTAGCAAGCCTGACCCTTTAAATTTTTTTTTTACTATTATTTATTTATTTGACAGAGAAAGAGGGAAAGAGAGGGAGAGAGAATGAGCACACCAGACCTCCAGCTACTGCAAATGAACACCAGATGCATGCACTCCCTTGTGCATCTGGCTAACGTGGGTCCTGGGGAATCAAATCTGTTTCCTTCAGCTTTGCAGTTTAACGCCTTAACGGCTAAGCCATCTGTCCAGCCCCTGTTAATACCCTTTTTATCAAAGTTGAAGGGAATCTTCAAAATGACTTCCCCTCCAAAATTTTCCTTTCCAAACTTCATCAGGCCATTTGTAGCCTTACAACTCTATCTTTTTTTTTTTTTTTTTTTTTTTTTTGGCTTTTCGAGGTATGGTGTCGCCCTAGGCCAGGCTTTCCTGGAGTTCACTATGTAGTCTCAGGCTGGCATCGAACTCATGGCAATTTCTTACCTCTGCCTCCTGAGTGCTGGGATAAAAGGCGTGTGCCAGCAAAGCCAAAGGATCCCAGTTGGATTCCCCAGGACCCACATTAGCCAGATGCACAAGGTGGTGCATGAGTTCGGAGTCTGTTTGCAGTGGCTGGAGGTGCTCGGGCACCCATTCTCTCTTTCCAGCATGTGATGTAAGAAATCCCTCAGGACTTCAAACCCTGTCCGTGATTCTACTACACATCTATCAGTGGTATGCAAGAAGTGAGCAAGGCCTAGAAAACCTACCTTTTAGGAATCCCTGAAGCACGCCTCCTCTCTCTCTCTCTTTCTCTGTCAAATAAATAAATAAATAAAAGCTATTTGCAAGCCAAGCAAGGTGCTGCATGCCTTAATCCCAGCACTCAGGAGTTTGAGGTAGAAGGATGGCTGTGAGTTCAAGGCCAACCTGAGACTACAGAATGAATTCCAAGGCAGCCTGTGCTAGAGGGAGACCCTATCTTGAAAAACCAAAAAAAAAATAAATAAATAAATAAATAAATAAATAAATAAAAATAAACAAACAAAGCTGTTTGCAAGAGGGAGGGCATTCCTACAGGATGAGTGGGACAGTCTACACATGACACACCTGGTGCTGTGGGCGTCTCGTGAAAACAGACGTCATCAGACGTCCACTGAGCTTGGGATTCCGAGCCTTCCTTCCCCGCATCTGCATTGGGAAATCCCTCGGCACCTCAAAGCACGTCTGTGATTCCAAGACACCTCTATCAGTGCTTTGCAAGAGGCTAGCAAGGCCTAGCAAACCAGCCTTTTGGAAGAGGACAACCGTGTGCCATCCAAGGCAAGTCTGAAATCGTTATGTCACAAGACACAGTCAGCTAGGATGGCACACGGGTGGGAGAACACCGCGTCATTTTTTCTGATGGAGAGCACCACGTGACGTGACAGTGTCCTATATGAAGCCAAAACATAGCTACACATTTGGTGGAGAATTGGAAGATGGGGGTAGAAATCAGGTTGTGGCAGGTTTATTTTATTTTCATTATTTTTATTTTTTTGTTTTTCTTTTAAAATATTTTTTATTCTTAGTTATTTATTTGAGACAGGGAAAGAGGCAGAATGTGTGTGTGTGTGAGAGAGAGAGAGATAGAGAAATACACAAGGGGGGCATGTGTCTGGAGTTAGTCTGCAGCAGCTGGAAACCCTGGGGCCCCCATTTTCAATCTCTCAATCCTTCTGTCTCTCTTATAAATCATAAAAAATAATAAAATCATCATAATAAAATAAACAAAATGTATTAAGAGTTGTTCTCACGTCTTTCATCCCAGCAGCACTGGAGAGGGAGGCTTAGAGGGAGTGGGGTTTTGGCTGTGAGTTCGAGGCCAGCCTGAGATGACAGAGTGAATTCCAGCTCAGCCTGGGCTAGAGGCAGACCCTACCTCTAAAAGAAAAACAAAGAAATAAACCTAACATCTACCTTAATTATGGTGTCAGGTAGCGAACAGCAGAAGGAGGTGTTTAGTGTGATATATATGTGTATATATATATTCATTTGATATATTAAATATTATGTATTATACATAATATATACAAATAGAAGTATATATTTAAATTCATATATAAAGTTATCTGTAAATATGAAAATTTACATATGAATATATATTTAAACTTATACATATATTATATACATAAGTATATATGATATATATTTACATATATATTATGTATAATATATTGTTTTATGTGTTATATATTATTATATATTATATATACTACATAATATATACATATACAAATATATATACACTTATATGTAAATATGTAATTTATGTATATATCATAAAAGGATTAAGGTTAAGGTTATATGTAAATTTATACACATAAATACATATATGTATAAGTTTTTTTGGTTTTCATGGTAGGGTCTGGATCTAGCCCAGGCCGACCCAGAAATCACTCTAGCGTCTCAGGGTGGACTTGAACTCATGGCCACAACCCTTCCACCTTGCCTGCCCAGTGCTGTGGGCATGAACAGTATGAGTGCCACCATGCCCAAGTGATGATTGCTATTATTATTTGCTTTTCCTTATTATCATTATTGTTACTACTACTACTACTACTATTATTTGGTTTTCATCATTATTGCTATCATTTGGTTTTAATTATTATTATTTCTTTTCATTATCATTATAGTATTATTTTACCATTATTATTACTATTATCACTTGGTTTTCCTAACTACTACTACCACTACCACTACTACTATTTTCTTTTTCTTCTTCTTATTATTATGATTATTAGGTTTTCCTTATTATTACTATTGCTATTACTATTATTTGGTTTTCATGGTTATAACTATTATTAATATTGTTATAATTAGGTTTTCCTTATTATTACTACTACTACTATCTCATTATTGTTACCAGCATTATTGCTATTGTTAGGTTTTCTTTTACTACTTATTAATTATTATTATTATTATTATTTTTCCCAAAGTGGGGTGTAGCTGTAGCACAGGCTGACTTGGAACTCAGGCTCGCCGTCCTTGTCCTCCTGTCCTCCTGACCTCCATTCTGTTCTGGGTCCAGTGGCACCCAGGTCCAGGTCCAGGTCCAGGCACAGTGCAAGCGTCACCCTCAGTGCCGGTGGCTTTGTGCACGTGGTGGATGGGGCGGTGGGTTGGGAGTGTTGGGGATACAAACCTAGGCTCCTTTGGCTTCACATGCAGGCGGACAGACAGACAGACAAATGAGCGAGTGAGGGAGTGCCTGAGCTGCTCAGCCATGAGTGCAGCCGCTCCTTCCTCCCCCTGAGCTGGTCCTTACACCCCCTGGAGTAACATAAAAATGATGTCCAATGGAAGGGGACTCGAGTTCAAGACCAGCCTGAAACCACAGAGTGGGTTCCGGGTCAGCCTGGCCTACAGCTACACCCGACCTCAAAAAACCATATTAATAATTATAACAATAATTTGAAAAGTAATAAATAATAAAATAAAATTTAAAAGTAAAATAAAATAATAAGTAATAAAAAATCAAAAGTTAAATAAATAAGAAAATTAAATAAAGTTAAATTAAAAAGTAAAATAAAGTAATAAAATAATGAATAATAAAATAAAATAATATACTAAAATAAGAAAATTAAATAAATTAAATAAATTGACAAATAAATAAAATTAATAATGAATACCACAGAGGTGGTCAGTGCAGGGATTAAGGTTAGTTCTAGACAGTTTGGCTTTGAATCTGACCATCCCATCTCTCCACAATTGGAAGTTCTATCCTAAGAAGTGTAGGTGCTGCTGCTTCTTGGGAACTTTGGTTCACAGAGGCAATGGGCGCAAAGAGGACATCTAGGGGGGAAAGATGGCTCAGCGGGTAAGCATTTGGGTGTGAACACTAACGACCCCGGTTCGAAGCTCGATTCCCCAGGACCCACATAATCCAGATGCACAAATTGGAGCACACTTCTGGAGGTCGTTTGCAGTGGCTGGAGACACAGTTGCGCCAATTCTCTCTCTCTCTCTCCTCTTTTGGACTCTCATATAATTATTAAACAAATAATAATTTTAAAAAAGGGAGACTGGGGCTGGAAGATTGCTCAGCGGTTAGGGTACATGCTTGCAGAGCCTAAGAACCTCAGATAAATTCCCCAGTTTGCAAGCAATGTCAGATACACAGCCTGGGAGAAGAGAGTGAGTTACAGGTCAGCCTAGGCTGTCCCCACAGTCACTCAGATCCTCCTGCCTCTGCCTCTGACAGATTAAAGGTGTGCACTGCCACATTGGTCCATTGGAGATCTGAAACCTGTGTTGTGGCTGACTCCAAATAAGAGCTCTGGGAGATAAGGGACATGGGGTCTCCCTCCTTCCAGAGAGTTCTGTAGTGTTGCAACCTACTCTGGCTAAAGTTCTCTTTACTGATTAATTCTCACCATCTTTGCACACTCATTCTTACAATAGTTGACACTTCACAATGTAGGAAGGCTTTTCTAGATCTGAGATGGAAATTCAATGTCAGTCTTTTTTTTCTTTTCATTTTGACTAAATCAAAACAACTGCAAGCAAAGAACTATAGTTCACTACAAAAAATAACAGTAACACAGGCTTCTGGCTTGACAGACATATAGTGAGGCTGAAGAAGGTAGGATCTTACTATGGGCCTCTTAATTATATGTATTCTTTTTTTTTTAAAAAATATATTTTATGGGGCTGGAGAGATGGCTTAGTGGTTAACTTCTTGCCTGTGAAGCATCCAAGTCCAGGTCCAGGCACAGCGCGGGTGTCACCCTCGGGGCCAGTGGCTTTGTGCACGTGGGGGTGGGGGGGGTGGGGGGTGGGGATTCAAACCCGGGCTCCTTTGGCTTCGCATGCAGGAGGACAGACTGACAGACAAATGAGCGAGTGAGTGAGCGCTTGAGCTCCTCAGCCATGAGTGCAGCCGCTCCTTCCACCCCCTGAGCCCCTCCTTACACTCTCTGGAGTAACATAAAAATGATGTCCAACTCATATTAATAATAATAACAATAATTTAAAGAATCATAAATAATAAAATAAAATTTAAAAGTAAAATAAAATGATAAGTAATAAAATAGAAACTTAAATAAATAATAAAATTAAATTCAAAAGTAAAATAAAGTAATAAAATAATGAATAATAAAATGAAATAATATACTAAGATAAAAAATTAAATAAAATGACAAATTAATATTAATTAATTAATTTAAAAAACAAAAAGGAAAATTGCAGTCGATTTTTTTAGAAGGATGAGGAGGGTCGTGGCCATGAGTTTGAGGCCAGACTGACATGACAGAGTGGATTGTGGGTCAGACTGGCCTAGAGCCACACCCTACCTCAAAAGTAATCATAATAATGATAATGATCATCAATCATCATCATAAAATAAAATAATAAACAATTAAACTGGGGCTGGAGAGATGGCTCTGCGGTTAAGGCACATGCCTGCGAAGCATAAGGACCCAGGTTGGACTCTCCAGGACGTATGTAAGCCAGATGCAAAAGGTGGCACATGGGTCTGGAGTTCTTTGGAGAGGCTGGAGGCCCGGGCATTTCCATCCCCTCCTCTCTCTCTGCCCCTCTCTGTCCCTATGTATTTCTATCTCTCTAATCAATAAACACCTAAAATATTTTGAAAATTATTTTCAGTCATTTACTTATTAGACATGCACAGAGGTTGTGCACTGGACAGGCCTTAAACCAGGATGTCAGCCACATGGCCTTTTAAGATTTATTTTTATTTCTTTCTTTAATATTTACACTTATTTATTCATTTATTATTTACATTTTTAATGACTATATGCATTCATTTATTAGTTACATTTATTTATCATTACCTGTATTTATTTCTTTATGATTGATATTTATTTATTGTTTATAGTTGTTTAATATGTATACTTATTAGTTTATTATATTTATTTACTATTTATATTCATTTATTTAATATGTATACTCATTAGATTATTATATTTATTTATCATTTATATTCATTAATTAAAGATTTATACGTTAGTTTAGTATATTTGTTTTATTTATTTATTATTTACATTCATTTATTCAGTATTTATCCTCATTTGTGTATTATAGTTACTCATGTATAATATGTATTTATTGTATTATTTATTTATACTTTATACTCATTTGTTTAATACTTATCCTTATTGGTTTGTTTCTTCACCATATTTATATATTCTTTTATTTGTTCATGATTTATACTCGTTTATTTAATATTTATACTGCATTGTTTATTATACTTATTAATTATATTTATTCCTTTTATTTCTTTATTATTTACTTTTTTAAAAATGTATTTTTTTCTGACAAATTCTTTAATTGTAGACAATATCCCATGTTTTTTCCCTCGCTCCCCTGACTGTCCTCTTTGAAACTTCACTCTACATCATATGCCCTTCCCTTCTCAATCAGCCTCTCTCTTTTTTTAATGTATGAATGTTTGTGTGTGTGAGTGTGTGTGTGAGAGAGAGAGCGAGAGAGAGACAATGGAAGCTAACGTTTGTGCACATGTCTGTATGAGGGTATTGGGGAACAGATCATAACTTTGCAGGCAAGCACCGTTTCAGCACGGAGCCTTTTCTCCAGCCTTAACCCTCTTTTTAAATTTTTCCTTTTTAATTAAACGTACATGAATGGTGGGTGCCCAAGGTGCTGTTGCCCCCAGACATATACACTAATTTTTCTTTGAAATTTTGTGGTGTATTTATTTATTTATTTATTTTTTATTTATGTATGTGAGAGAGAGAAAGACAGAGAGATGGAGAATGGACACTACAGGGCTTCCAGGCAATACAACTGAAGTCCAGATGCATGCAACCTTTTGTTCACATGAATGTATGTGGGTACTGGAAAATGGAAGCTAGCCTTGCAGGCAAGCACTTTTAACTGTCATGCTGTTTTTCCAGCACATGCTCACCTGGAAATCACAGGGATCCTCCTAAGTCTCTGGGCCCCTCCTGAGTGCTGGGATGACAGGTGTCTCACTCTAATTCAGGCTGACCTGGAATTTACTATGTAGTTTCAGGATGGCCTAGAACTCATGGTAATACTCCTATATCTGTCTCCCCAGTGCTGGGACTAAGCGGATATTACTAAAAGACAAACGACAACACAAAATCAAACAGAGCCACCAATGGTCAGGAAATTGTGCAGAAGAGAGTGTGCAAAAATGAGAGGGGGTGGGGCAATATACATAGGCGCTGAATCTCTCAATTGAAGGGCTGATCATTCCAAAAGTTAGGAACCAAAACACCATGGGGAATGCCCACAATCCCACCATGACAGGCCCTGCATGGCCTGGCACGAGTGAAGACAGGCATGAGCGTACCAACTTATGATGTGTACTTACAAAGTTTCCTCTGAAAGGAAAGGCATAAAAGAACCCTAAAAATAAGCCAACCAGTCAGCCAAAATGACAATGTGATTGGGGTTCACCTTAGGGATAAGCTTCCTACTGGCCTGGGTCAGCACGTAGAAATAGAACACTGCTCCTTGTATGTCACGGAGTCCCGCCTCTCTTGCAGCACCCTGCACCAACAACCGAGCAAACTTGAGAAAAGCTGAGTCCCTCTCATCATCAACAACAATGATAAGCGAGTAAGTAGTCAAGTAATTGAACTCAAAGCTCCTGTAAGATTTTTCAGTCTCTCTAGCTTAATCTTTGAAGCAGGCTCTCACCCTCTAACATCTGGCTTCTAACTCCTACACATCCTTGTCCATCAGCCATATAAGATCATCATAGCTGGGCTGGGAGTTTCCTAGGGAAACACACCCCTGGGGTCCTGTTCATTCATTTTTCAGACATCCCCATTACAGTAGCCTTGTAAAGTCAGAGTGAAGGGATGAAGTCTAAGATATCACTCAATTACAAAAAAGGATTCCGTGCACCCCCTGTCCACTGGCTTTATTTGGAGGCAGCAGATTCTCTAACCCAGGGGTACAGCACAGCACAGCACCTTTGACCAGGAGGCCATTATTCCAGCCTTCTCCTTCTTCCCCCGTTTTTCTTTTTTATATTTCTTATTTATTTATTTTATTTTTTATTTTTTGGAGAGAGACACACAGAGAGACAGAGAGACAGAGAGAGAGAGGGAGAGGAAGAGGAAGAGGAAGACAGATAGAGATGGGCGTGCCAGCAGTGTTTCAGCTGCTGAAAATGAAATCCAGGTGTGTTCGCCCCCTTGTGCGCAAGTGTGGCATTGCGCCCTTGCATCACTTTGCATCTGGCTAAACATGGGACCTGGAGATTGGAACCGCTGGAGATTGGAACAAGCTTTCTTAGGCTTAGGAGGCAGGCGCCCCCATTTTTCTGTGCATATTTGAACACCTTAGTATCTCTTTCCACTGGACACATGCCCTACTTTTCCTTTAAAATTTCATGTATTTATGTCTGTATGTCTGTATGTATGCATGTATGTATGTGTGTGTGTTTGTGTGTGTGTGTGAGAGAGAAAGAGAATGGACACTACCATTTGTGCACATGTCTGTATGTGAGTACTGGGGAATAAATCATAGCTTTGCAGGCAAGCACCTTTTAAACACGGAGCCTTTTCTCCAGCCTTCCTCCTCTTTTTTTCTTTTTCCTTTTTACTTAAACGTACATAAATGTTGGGTGCCCTAGGAGATCTTGCTCTAAGACACATACACTACATGTTCTTTGAAATTTTGTTGTTTATTTATTTATTCATATGTGTGTGTGTGAGAGAGAGAGGACAGAGAGAGAGAGAGAGCGAGAAAGTACCAGATAGCGTCCTTTTTTGGGGGGCGGATTTCGAGGTAGGGTCTCATTGTAGCTCAGACTGACCTAGAGTCTCAGTGTGTGTGGACTCGAACTCATGCTGATCCTCTTTCCTGTTTCCAAAGTGCCACGATTAAAGGCGTGCCCCACCAGGCCCCACCCTTAAAATTTTTTTTTTTATTATCTATTTATTTGACAGAGAAAGAGGGAAAGAGAGGGAGACAGAATGAGCACACCAGGGCTCCAGCCACTGCAAATGAACACCAGATGCATGCACTTCCTTGTGCAGCTGGCTAACGTGGGTCCTGGGGAATTGAACCTGTGTCCTTTGGCTTTGCAGTCCAATGCCTTAACGGCTAAGCCATCTGTTCATCACCAGATAACACCCTTTTTAACAATTTGAAAGGAGTCTTCAAAATGACTTCCCCTCCAACATTTTCTTTTCCAACAAATATCAGGCCATTTGTAGCCCTACATCTCTATTTTTTTTTGCTGGGGGGTTCGATTTAGGGTGTCGCCATAGGCCAGGCTGCCCTGCAGTTCACTACGTAGTCTCAGGCTGCAATCGAAATCATGGCGATTCTCCTACCTCAGCCTCCTGAGTGCTGGGATTAAAGGCGTGTGCCAGCAAAGCCAAAGGACCCCAGTTTGATTAACCAGGACCCACATTAGCCAGATGCACAAGGTGTTGCATGAATCTGGAGTTTGTTTGCAGTGGCTGGAGGTCCTGGCGCGCCCATTCTCTCTTTCCAGCATGTGATGTAAGAAATCCCTCAGGACTTCAAAGCCTGTCTGTGATTCCACGACACATATATCAGTGGTTTGCAAGAAGTGAGCAAGGCCTAGAAAACCGGCCTTTGTGGAGGCCCTGAAGCATGCATTCTCTCTCTCTCTTTCTCTGTCAAGTAAATAAATCAATAAAAGCTGTTTGCAAGCCGCATGTGCTGCATGCTTTAATCCCAGCACTCAGGATGCCGAGGTAGGAGGATGGCCATGAGTTCAAGGACACCCTGAGACTACAGAGTGAATTCCAAGTCAGCCTGTGCTAGAGAGAAACCCTATCTTGAAAAACCAAAAATAAATAAAAACAAATAAATAAATAAATTAACAAAGCTGTTTGCAAGAGGGAGGGGATTCCTACAGGATGAGAGGGATAGTCTCCACATGACAGACCTGGTGCTGTGGGCATCCCTGAAAACAGACGTCGTCAGACGTCCACTGAGCTCGGGATTCCGAGCCTTCCTTCCCTGCATCTGCTGTGGGAAATCCCTTGGCACCTCAAAGCACGTCTGTGATTCCAAGACACATCTATCAGTGCTTTGCAAGAGGCGAGCAAGGCCTAGGAATCGGCCCTTTTCGGAAGAGGACAACCCGAGTCTCGTCCATAGCAAGTCTGAAAACGTTAAGTCACAAGACACAGTCAGCTAGGAAGGCACATGGGTGGGATGCACACCGCGTCATCCTTTCTGATGGAGAACACCACGTGACATGACAGTGTCCTACATGAAGCCAAAACATGACTACACAGTTGGTGGTGAACGGGAATATGCTGGCAGAAATGAGGTAGTGGCAGGTTTATTTTATTTTATTTTTATATTTTATTTCTTGCTTTTCTTTTTAAATATTATTTAGTCTTATTTATTTA
>JAEOAD010001615.1:0-84684 GCA_036365145.1 Orientallactaga sibirica | reverse complement strand
GGACAGAAATAAAAACCACCAGTGTTAGGTACTAAATACTAGAAGGAAAAGCAGGAAGGAGAATTAAGTGAGGTCTTGGCTTTACTAGCCTCTGGCCTTAACCCAAAATTTTAAGAGCCTTTGGGATGTGAAAAATGAATATCCAACACTGCTGAATGTGATTAATTAAACTGAGAATGTCCTAAGTTTAATAAGCTCACTGTAATTTGGGAAAAAGGTGTTTACCTAAGGCACCATGGTGATAGGCAGGTAGAGATTGTTAGAGAGTCACTAGACCTGTGAAGAAATGACAGTTTGGGAGGGGCAGGCTGGTGTCAGGAAAATCCTGACACTTCATGAATGGAAGACTAGGTTAGTTACTGAATGGAAAGGAAGCTCAGAGTATTCCAGGAACAGAGATGACTAACCTGTTATTTGGATGAGATCTTCAGATTGGTTTGTTAATGTGATACTCAGCATGTATATAGTAATTTAGAAGATGCCATTAAAGACAGAATGATGTGATTCAAGTATCTTTTGTGTGAATTAGCATGTGCATGCCCCAGAGTACATGTGGAGGTCTGAGGACAACTTCCACTTTGCTTGACACAGGGTTTCACTTGTTTTACTGGGTGTGCTGTTGTTTGTTTTATCTGCTTCATGGGCACCATTCTCGCTGGCCTGCAAGCTTCTGGGTTCTCCTGCCTCCACTTCTCATTGACTTGGAGTGGGTATGCTGTGTGCACGTGCCTTTATGTGGATGGTGGGGAATTGAACTGGAGCTGTTAAGTTTGCAAGAAATACCTTTAACAATCTCCTTAGATCCTTCATTTGATATGTGGGTGTGAGATGTACTGACCTTCCTGAAATGGCACATATCAAACCTCCTGAACAAGGATGTTTTCTGTATATAGTAAACAAGGTGGCCTGAATCATGCAGCCCAAATATGAGACAACAGGCAGGGTGCCCTAGGACCTACATGAAGATCATATGTATGATGTGGCTTCCAGCCCCTGGACAGGAGAAAGGAGACAGCCATTGGGTAGAGCTCCAAAGATAAACAAACCCATCACCCCATTTCTCAGAGTGAGGACATCCTGAGAAGCTGGGCCCTGGGTTTATACTCTGGAGATGGCACTCTGTGTTAGTCTGAAAAACCAGGCACTGGATGTGGAATGTGTGGAAGACACCAGGATAGAACAGGTGGTGTGGTCTTCCTTATAAGAAGGAGAGGCACATGCCTTGTGCTGGAAGAGTGACCTTTCTTTTTGTTTGTTTGTTTGTTTTTTTTGGTAGGGTCTCACTCTAGCTAAGGCTGACCTGGAATTCACTATGTCATCTCAGGGTGGCCTCGAACTCATGGCAATCCTCCTACCTCTACTCTCCCGAGTGTTGTGATTAAGGACCACGCCCAACTTTGAGTGACCATTCTTAACCCCACCTTCCCCATTCTGGAAATTGGTGCTGGGTTGGTTCTCAGAACTGTGTCTGGTCATCATGTTGATGGGGAGGAAGGAGTAACCAGGTGGAGAAGCAGGGAGCCAAGCTCACACTGCCTGGGAAGCAGGGACAATCCTCAGGGCTCTGATGCATCTATCTCTTGAAGGTCTAATGCATGAGACATTGGCTTTGTGTATGAAGTCTGTGTTCCATCATTTCCCTCTCACCCCACTGACTGGTGACTTCAGAATCTCCTGACTTTTCTTCCCACAACTGTCATCTGTACCAGTCACCCTGTGTTTCTGAAACCAGAGTTCTGTCCTTGATACTTGTACTTTCAGAGGCAAGTGAGCAAAGACAGGAATTCAACCTTGAATCTGTGCTGTATTGAGAGAATTGGAAATTTGGGATAAGAAAGGATTCTTAGAGATATCTATATTTCATCTATAGCTAACAGTAAATATAAAAGGGGAAAGAAAGGCAATCATTTCAAATTTTATTGGTCAAGTAATCAGTCATGACTCTGAGATTTAAGGTGTTAATGGTTCTATATGTCTCCTTGTGGACTTCTGGACTCTTCTCTCCATGTAGTGAGGGTTTCATATACACCAAAGCCAGTACAGTAGCCCTTGCATTCCTCTGAATCTGTTTTAGATTACAACTAGATCAAAAGTTTATATAAAACATGTCTCTATTTTCCCTTTATTACTTATTGTCATGATGTGAGAAAGTGGGTAGTCAAACCCACTCTGAGCCCTGATATTCTTCTCCCACTCTGGCCTGTGTTTTCTTGCCTGTTTCATCAGATTGAGGCTCAGACCTGTCTTTTGGTTGTTCACTTGGTGGCCACTTGCAGTTTTCCAGCTCCTTCCCTGACAGAATTAAAACAAAGTCACAGCATGTCTCCAATTTCCATGTAGCCCCTGTGCTTCTCCCTGAACTGGTCTACCAGAAAAATGGTGCAGACTGCATTGCTGGTGTTGATCTCAGAAAAATATTTTGTGATGTCAGGGTCATTTTTATTATTTAATTAAGGGTGGAGCATACAATGCTGACTGTGTTGTGGGTGGGATGTTGAACCCTGGAGTTTCCATGTCATTTTTGCTTTAACCTTTTCCTCAAATAATTTGTGATGTCAGAATGTCAAGTTTTTGGTATGGACATTGAAAGAACCTGAACATACAGTGCTAACACCTGATTTTGTTGGGTGGATACAGGGATGTTGCTTTTTTTTGAGCATCCTTTCAGTTTGTCCAGGTTTATTTTCAAAACTAAGTGTCTCAGACTCAAATTATCAGTAGGGTAATGAGAATGTCAAGTGCAAAGGTATGGGATTATGTGAAAGAACCTGAAACTCTCTGGAGCTGATTTTTCATTTTCATTTTTTTTTAATATTGTGGTGTTGGGATGTCAAACCCCAGTTCTTACCTCAAGTGCATAAAGAATACTTTATTCTGAGACAATTCTGAGAGCTGATGGCCTGGGAACATGTCTAGGTTACATCAAATATGATGTTTCAACATGGTAAAAGTTTCAGAATTTTTGGTTTCATTTCTTAAGCCTGGTCTCACTCTAGCCTGGCTGACCTGGAACTCAATCTGTCAACCAAGATAGCCTCAAACTCATAGTGATCTTCCTAATTTAGCCTCTTTTTGTACTGGGAGTAAAAATGTGGGACCCCCTACCTGACTCATGGAATATTTATGGTAATAGAATGAAAAAGTTATAAATCTAGGCATTTTAAGTACATTCATGGAAACATCAAGGAGGAGTTTTCAAAGCAGAGAAGTCTCTGCTGGAGGCCTCAGGTGTTTTGTGATGCCATCCTTAGCCTATGGGTTGGTGGAAACTAAGATGTTTGTTTGAACATTCCAATAAGAATTTTACCTGATAGTAATGGCAATGTTAGATCAAGTGGTGAGGTAGACTATAAGTACTATTTATGGGACTAAAGGTCACCCAACAAAATTAGGTTATAAACCTGTAACAGGCAGCTTTCTACTACCACAGACTTTCTATACATTCAATCAGCTATGTAGTATGTTTAACTCAGGCATTACTTTTTTTCTGGGAACTTGTTCATGAACCCAGAGCTTCACACATCCCAGGTAAACAATGGATCCACCACTGAGCCACACCTCCAGCCTGGATACACCATTTCAATGGCTGAACTAACAAAATGTGTGTGAATAGTGAGGGTGAACAAGGCTACAGAGAAGCATGTGCCAAACTGATAAGGGAGCTAAGATGGTGCTTCATAATAATAACTCAGGTTGTCTGGACATGGTTACAGTAAAGAGGTGGGGGACCATTGCATGTAATAGAGAATGCATGGGGAACAGATGGGGATAGGGATGGGTGTGTGTGTGTGTGTGTGTGTGTGTGTGTTGTTTGCTAAGGATCAAACACAGGGCTTGCATAAACCAGGCAAGTGATCTGTCAAGGGGACAAGTGTTAACAACTGCCCTGTTTCAGTTACCCTCAGAGGTGCCTCATGAGCACATACATGTTCAAACCTGCCATCCAGTGGAAAGTGCAGAGACAGCATATATGGTTCAGAGACTTCAACATGTTACTGTCTTTTGAGACCCTGGGTGTGGATAAGGTGATCTAGAGGGAATGCAGACAAAGAAGTGAGTGCAGTGAACCTGGCTTGGTGGCACATACCTGTAAACTCAGTACATATGTTGAACATTTTATCTCATGCCTCCACCTGCCAAGTTCTGAGTTTACAGGTATGTGACATCAAGCCAGGTTACTTTGAGTCCAGCCTGGGTTATAGGAGACCCTATTTCAAAATCAAAACAAAGAAAAACCACACAGAGAACAAGTAGTGTATGGAGGGCAAGGCCAGGGCAGCAGAGCCTGAGTGGGCTCCATGGAAACTGCACAGGCCTGTGAGTGCTGCACATCCCTCTTTGCAGGCAGTTTTTCTCATCTCTTCTGACCATTTGGACACTTTTCATTTCTTTCATGAAACCATCCTCTTCAACTGTTTTTTCACTAATTTTTTTTCCATTTTGATATTTTTCTTATAAATATTTTATTATTTATTTATTTGAGAGTATATATAAAGAGAGAGAGAGAGAGAGAGAGAGAGAGAGAGCTATGGAGGGTGAGAATGGGTGTACCAGGGCTTTCAGCCATGCAAATGAACTCCAGATGCATGCACCACCTTTTGCATCTAGCTTATGTGGGTCCTGGGGAATCGAATCTGGATCCTTTGGCTTTGTGGGCAAATGCCTTAACCACTAGGCTATCCCTCTAGCCTGCATTTTGGTATTTTAATACATATATATAATATTTTGATCTTATGCCTAGAAAATCCACTGTCTTATCAGTCTCCACCTCTCACTAACACATTTCTTCATTCCTATGACTCTCCATCTTATTTTTGTTCCTTTTAAAAAAAAAAATTATTTTAAAAAACATGTTTTGTACAGATAAATCATGTATTGGTACCCTTTTTCCCTCATCCCTGCCCCCATTCCATTAGGGACGCTCCTCAGTGGGGTTGCAGGTATTCCTCATTCCTTTTTTTTTTTTTTTTTCACTGAGTTAAATTAGGGTTTCTTGCATGATCATGGTGATATAACAGGATGGGCAACTTACCAGTAGGTACACAACTGATGAACATGACTCCCCTTTCCCAGCAATCATTAGGTGCAATTAGCTTCTCTAGAGGTGTGGAGTCACATGTATCCTTCCCCCATGAAGGTGATGTATTGACAGGCTTAATCTTTGCAGGAAATTTAAGCTGCTATGAATTCATGGGTGTAATGACTATGTGTACCCCAAAACAGTGTTTCAGAGTGCTCCTCCCCACCACACAGGAATCTCTGTAAGACTCAGGAAGTTAGAGAAACCATGCTCAGGAAGGGGACAAAACCTGAAAATCTCAGAAAGCCCCTAAAATTCACAAGCTTCACAAGCTCCCTCCACAAGGTTAAATAAACAGTAACAATTTCTGGGAAGAGGAGACATTCCAAATGGTCAAGCCCCCTTCACATTTTACAAGCATCTCCAGGGATACAGCTTTCATGAGTTGTCACCCATGGAAGGTGGAACTTTTACCGATGCAGGTACTTTTCAGTCATCCATGTGCCTGTAAATATCCCCTCATCCATATTCCTCTAAATAACCCTAATATACTCACTGGCTCACTGGGCTGGACTTGAATGGCATTATTTCTTTGGTCTGTCATTGGCACCTTATTTGGGGTGAATAAATATTTGCTCACATCTCTGCAGAAGTTGAAGCAATGAGAGTTTGGCTGTGCTATGGAGATGTGTATATTTTTACAGGACATTGCCCAGGACTAAGGAGAGGAGGAGACTATTCCCTTGTCTTTCTTGCCTGCAGCGCTTGGTGCACACCTTTGGTCTCCCTCACAGCTGAGCCCCTGTGCAGGGAGTAATAATGTCAGAACACTTCATGTTCTGTGTACACATCAAGCCTTGTGCTGCTGGCCTCCATGCACTCTCTCTCCAGAAGGCAAAGCATTTTCACTCTTATTTGGAGCTAAATTGGAGTAACTGTCAGTGCTTATCTTCTGTTCCTGGCTATCAAACCCAGGGTCCAGTGTGTGCTAAGCAAGTTCTTTTGCACTGAGCTACACCATCGGCTCTTTTTACTTTTACTTAGAGGTGAGCTCGCATTATGTATCACTGGCTGGCTCTAACTCAGGATGTTCCTGCCTCAGTCTCCTCTATGGAAATTACAGGTGTGCACAATGATGCTCATCTCTCTCTCACATATACTCTTTATTTTTATAAAAATATATTTATTTACAAGGAGAGAAAGGGAATGGCCATGCCAGGGCCTGTAGCCACTGCAGATGAACTCCAGATGCATGTGCTCTTTTGTGCATCTGTCTTTATATGGGTACAGGGGAATTGAACCTGGCTTGTTGGGCTTTGCAGGCAAGTGCCTTTACCACTGAACCATCTCTCCAGCCCCAATACATATATTTAAAAAACATTTTATTTATTTATTTATGAGAGAGTGAGAATGGGCACACCAGGGTCTGTAGTCACTGCAAATGTATGCCTCCAGATGCATGCACCTCTGCAGTGGTTTGATTCAGGTGTCACTCATAAACTTAGGTGTTCAGACTGCTAGGTTCCCAGCTGGTGGAGATTTGGAAATTAAAGCCCTCTGGAGGCAGTGTATTGTTGGGGATAGGCTTAAGGGTATTAAAGCCACTTTCTCCTTGCCAGTGCTTGGCACACTCTCCTGTTGCTGTTGTCCATCTGATGTTGGTCAGTTGTTGTCCATCTTTCCTCATGCTGTCACTTTTTTTCCTGCCATCACGGAGCTTCCCCTTGAGTTTGTAATCCCAAATAAAGTGTTTTTTTCCTACAAGCTGTTCTTAGGTGCTTTCTTCCAGCAATGCAAACCTCACTAAAACAGCCACCTTGTGTATTTGGCTTATGTGGGTATTGGGGAAATGAACCTGGGTCCTTAGGCTTCACAGGAAAGCACCTTAATTGGAAGCCATCTCTCCAGCCCCATTACATATATTCTTATACATGATGGTGGCTAGTCATTGAATGTAATGTTTAGAATAGTTAATGTGTACTTTAGTTTATGTCAGTATGTTAAAAAAACATAATGTAAAACTTATCCTTTAAATCATTTTAAAAAGAAACTTCTGGGGCTTAAGTATCACAACCATCTATCTCCTGAGCTTTTTTTCAGCTTCCCAAACAGGAACTGTACAAATGTACCATTTCTCCACATCCTTGCCAACAATTTATTTATTTATTTATTTACTCATTTATGTTTATTTTCAACGTAGAGTCTTGGTCTAGCCCAGGCTGGCTTAAAATTTACTATGTAGTTTCTGGCCAGCCTTGAACTCACAATGATCTCCTATTTTAGCCTTCCAATTGCTGGAATTAAAGCCATGTGCCAACATGCATGGCCATTTTTCTATTTTTCTTTTGTCTTTGTTTTTCTAAAAATGGGTTCAGTTTTTTTTTTAAAATTTTTTGAATTTATTTAATTTGAGGATCGAGAGAGAGAGAGAGAGAGAGATAAGAGAGAGAGAAGGTTCCCAGCCACTTTATTTGAGAGGGAGGAGAGAGAAAGGAGAGACAGAATCCCCCAGCCACTGCAAATGAACTCTAGATACATGTGCCACCTTGTGCATCTGGCTTACATGGGTTCTGTGGAATTGAACCTGGGTCCTTTGACTTTTCAGACAAGTGCCTTAACTGCTAAGCCATTGCTCCACCCCTGGTTTCAGATTTTACTGAAAACAATGGACACAACTAATGCTGAAGAATGTATTTGAAGTTCCAATATGTGTACAATAATTTGTATTTACCACCACAGTAGCAGGTATCACGCATGCATATTTTCATAGGAGCCATGAGAGGCAGCCTGCAGAGTGCAGTGTTGGTGCAGGACTGTTCACAGGCCTGCCAGAGAGGGTGGAGGATTGAGGGAAAGAACCTAAGTAAGAGAAGAGTGCCAGGGAGGAAGTGCCATTCTTTGAGCATGTATGATTTGACAGTATAATCTGTACATAATCATCCTTGCTTTAACAGGTAAGGAAGGTTTGGGATGTAGCTCAGTTGGTAGAGTGATTGACTAGCATGCACGAAGCCCATGTGATGGTGCTGCCCACAGTTAGGTGGGTTCTCTTATGTGGTATTCTGCTCTTCCCTGCTGCAGGTCCCACTCCTCTTTGCTAGCCACAGCAGAAAACAGTGTCCCACTCCATCATTATTTCCCATGTTCTCATTTTGAACTGGATTCTCTTGACAGATAGGTGCTTTTCCATGAGACCAGGGGGAACCTCTGATCTGTGCTCCCGTTTATGGGCCTGGGGTTACAGGTTTTCATGAACTTTCTCAGCTGTTTATGTGGGATCTGGAGATTCAAACGTGAACTGTTTAGGCCCTCCTGTATGCTCATGTTTGCAGAGAAAGTGCACATAATCTCTAAGCTACCTCTTCATTCCTCATACTTAAACTGTATATAAATCCTGGGGTGGGGCTTTGTGAGCCCTGTCCTCTAGTTACAGTAACTGAATCCATGAAGAGGTGGAGAGCTGCGTGAACCTTCCTCTCCTCCATGGTGGAAAGTTACAGGCCACAGTCATTGATAGTTCAAAGGACAGTGGTTCTTCCTTGTATGGAGGACAGCTGTCCACACTAAGGTTTTCTCTAAGCTGCACTCCTCTCTCAGGCCCTTTACCACACTTTTTTCTCATCTCTTGCTTTAAACTGTCAGCTTGAATTACCATCACTTCACAACCAATTCTATGAACTTATTTTGAATGATTTCCACCATTTCTTTTTTCTCTTGTCTCAAGAAAAGGCATCTTTGAAAGTTCCTGCTGATAATTTTCCAGAACATCCTTAGACCTTTTCAGGGACTGTCATTACCTTAGACCCTTTCAGCCCAGTCTGCAGCTTCTGCCACTGTGCAGAATCCTTCCTTCTGCATGAAACAGGCTCTCACCTGTGATGGCCAGTTCTTCACAGGAGCTCCTTGAAAGAGTTAGGCCTCTTCACTGCTGCCTCCCTTCCTGCCTCCAATTCCCTTCACCTCCCACATTGAGGTTGGGAAGCATGTGACATTTAGAGGAATGATGTACTTGCTTTTGCAAAGCAAGCAGAATTTTGGCATGTTTTGTTTATCATTTCTTTTTGAGACCGGGTATCAAGTAGCTTAGTCTGCTTCAACCTCACTATGTAGCCAAAGATTGCTTTGAACTGTATTTTGTAAATATTTATTTATTTATTTGGGAGAAAGAATGGGGAAGATGGGAGAGACAGAGAAAGAATATGGGTGAATGAGGGCACTAGTGCCTCTAGCCACTGCAAAGGAACACCAGATACATGTGCCACCTTGTGCACTTGGCTTTATGTGGGTCCTGGGTGATTGAACCTGGGTTATTTGGCTTTGCAGGCAACCATTTAACTGCTAAGGCATCTCTCCAATCCTGTATTGAACTTTTGTTGCTCCTGTCATCCCCTCTCGTATTTGCTGAGATTAGAAGCAGATAACAGCACTTCCTGTTTATGTAATTACTGGGTATTGAACTCATGGCTCATGTGTATTAGGCAAGCCCTCTCTGGACTGAACCACAGCCTCAGCCCTGTTTGATTATTTTTTTTCCATTTTCCATTTAAGAGGTTTATCTCAACCAGATTTAACTTTGGTAGGTCACATTGATCAAGAAATCATACATTTATTTCAGATTTAGACACGGTTTCTCCTTTGAGCTTGGGATGCCCTGGCTGTCTGATATCTGGTGTCTGGTTTCCCTCCCTTTTGTTTTCCTTTTCAATGTCATCCCTGTAAGAAGGACAGGGAGCAAGAAGCCGATTATTATGGGTGACTTGTCATGAGCATGCGGTTGTAAGGAGTGTTAAAGTAAATCATTTTTACAGCATTGACTTCTTGTTTGATGAGTGGGAGTAGACACTTGAGCAGACAGAGAAGAATACTCATGTAAGGACCCAGTAAAGAGCATAACCATGGAACCATTTTCCTAAACCTGATGAAAAGTTGCTCTCATGGATTTTGTTAACCTCTTCTTTTATTTTGTCTATCTGTTGTTGAATAATATTGGAATTGTCTGTAATATTGAAGCAGCACATTCCAGGGAATTTCTGACAGCTAATATGATGCTTCAATAATAAAAAAATCAATAATGGCTCCATTTTGTAATATTGAGGTTCGAAGTTCTTTCATTTCTTCAATAATTTCTGATGGAACTCTTGTGAGATCAGCAGTTTTGCTAAAGATGCAGGACAACTTAGATACTTACCTTTGTGTCTCCATCACAAGGCCTGGAATGAGCAGGATAAATGCTCTGTGACTAAATCTGCTTGTGATCTAGGAGAAATAAATTATTACCACACTTGAGGGGCAGTCTCCAAGTATTCCAGTGAGGAGGGTTTAGGGATGGCAGTAAGGGGAGGATCTGTCTGCTGGAGCAGATTCCAGAGAAGTTAACAGGCAGGGCTTGAAAGGCCATTTTATTCAGAGGAAGTCCTGTCTTATGGGCATCTATTTTCTGGTGGGCCGGGTGATGTTTTGTTCAATAGAACAATTAGGAGGTGGTTGAGATGGTTTAAGAGGTGGTCAAGGGGGGTTACAATTGATACATAGGCAATGTTGTTGGACCACTAGGGTGACTGGCTGAATCTGTATGGAGTGCAGGGTGGTCTTGTTTGGTATTCTATATCCAATGACATTAATATATTCATTATACTTAGCAGATAGACCCATGAGATTATTAGCTAATAGTTGGTGGACTGCAAAAAGAATGTTTGTTCATGATATCAACAGGTAATTGAACTCAGAAGTTTTGAATATTTAAGGACTCCAGAGAGCTGGTGGAGATGCTTGTGTTCAGGGTAGCCTTTGAGTAGATAGTATCTATAGGGGCTCTTTTAAAAAATATTTTATTTTATTTTACTTATTTATTTGAGAGAGAGAGAGAGAGAGAGAGAGAGAGAGAGCAGATAGAGAAAGAGAGAAAATGAGTGTGCCAGGGCCTCCAGCCTTGGCAAACAAACTCCAGACGGCATGCTCCACATTCTGCATCTGGCTTACATTGGTCTTGGGGAATCAAACCCAGGTCCTTTGGATTTGTATGCAAGTGTTTATAAAGTTGGGCCTTTAGGAGGCAGACAATTAAGGGCTTAAGTCCCTGGCAGCTGGTAGGGGGTAGAGGGTATTGGTCTCAGGTTACATAGGAGTGAGGATTTTTAAAATCAACACATACATGGTTCATGGTGTTCAATCTCCCAAATTGAGGGGTTAGTGGCAGCAGGGGGAAAGGGGAAGGTTTGGATTCGAGAGGTGCTTCCATGCAGGTTCAACTGGAGATTTAAAACATGGTTATTGTATCGAATGTGGGAATGTGGACCAAGACTTTGAATTTTGACACCCGTGTCAAGGAGAGGCATAGGGTATTCAGGGATGACTAAGCAAGAATGAGTAATCTTAAGGCTCCAAATTGGCAGAATAAAGGAGGGGTAGTTCTGGAATTGGAAGGGACACCTGAGACCTTTATGACCATCATGTTAGTCCTTACTGTTGCCCCTTTGCAGGAAGTGAGAAGCAATAGGGAGGCCCCACTGTCCAGGACAAAAGAGACTTTGTGCCCAGCCACCATCCCAATCACCCTTGGTTTAATGGATGAGTTGGGATTCCCAACTTGGGTGGGTGAACCTGGGCCCCTTCATTATACCAACTGTAGAGTGGGAGTTGGGGTAGGTATTGGGTGCCCTATGGGGGCTCCAGGTTGTCCCTGATGGCAGTCCCATTTCCAATGACCTCACTGTCCACAGATAGAGCAATCTTTTGTGGTGGCCTGGGTTTAAGGGCAGGCCCTGACCCAGTGTCCTGGCTGGTTACACCTGACACAGGTCCCAGATATCTTTCTTCCATTGCAGGTTTTATTAGAGTGTGATAGTCTTGAAAGCAGGTGGCTATTGACGACAGAGGCTACGAGCTGGTATTTTATTCACCTCTCTTTCTCCTTCTCTCACTTGGCCTCATCTTCCCTGTTGTTTAGTCTTCAACTATTTGTGTTGTTGTTGGGGTCCACTTGCTATTGATTTGAAGCATTAGTTTTCTGAAATCTAATATAAGATATAAGAAATCATCTCATTTTTGTGTTTTTTTTTTTTGGGTGAAGGTTTGCTCTGGAGCCTATAATCTGATTATTTTTGAAAAGGTTCTATGTGTAGCTGAGAACAATGTGTATTCCTTTTTATTGAACACAATGTGTGTACACATATGTCCTGTCCAATTTATCTGGGGTTTAATTTATTTGTTATGATTCCTTGTTGGTTTGTAATTTGAAAGATCTACACCAGGTTGTGCGTGGCTCATGTTTGCTTTGTATGATGATTTCCATTCACTCTGTTTTTGTGCAATATTGCTTCATAAATGTGTATGTTTGAGACAACAGGTAGTTGGGTCTTGTTTCTCAGTCACATCAGCTATACTGCTCCATTCATTTAGTCAATTTAAAGTTATTATTAAGAAGATGTTGGCACTTATGATTAGTTAATTGAAATTTGCATTAGTAGTTTGTCTCAGTGGCAGAGCCATTCTGTTTTTAAGTGAAGCCTACGATACAATCATGCTCACAATGTTAATCACCGGATGTTCTTCATTAACTATGAAAAGTGTAATGTATATCTTCACTTTGATCTTAACAAGAAATTTAAATTAGCATCTGTCACACTCAGCTCCACACTGCTGGGATGAATCTTTAAACCAGACACAGTTTATGAGAAGAACAGGATTGGAGATTACAGTTCTAGGGAAGTTCCATCATGGCAGAAAAAACTGGTCCCTTTTCATAGGTCCATGCAGAGAGAAATCCACCAGGAGCACCACAAGCCAAAACAATCAAGGAACCTGAGGGAGAGCTCAAGCACTCTCCATATCTTTACACTATATTTCAGATCCACTTGCAAACATACCTTCAGGCTGGACCCTAGGATATGCCCACAGTGACACCTCTTTCAGCCAGGTATCTTTAAATCCAGGAAGCTTTGATAAAAATCAATCTATTGGGGGAGATCCATTTAAACTGCTACAACATCTTTGGAAGTTCAGGAGATGGCTCAGGACATAAAAGTGCTTGCTTGCCACACCTGCCAATCTCAGCTCCCTCCCATAGATGTAAAGCATGAAACACGTGGCAAATGCATTCTGTATTCACTTGCAGTAGAAGAGTCCCTGGTGTTCCCATCTATACAGGTGCATATGCATGCAGATGATTCATTAATTTATACACTTTTTTAGTTAGCATCTTTTCACAGATTTTTAAAGTTAGATAATTGACCTAATTACTTTATTATTATTTATAAGGGTTTTTTCTGAGTGTGGAACATGTATCGTTTATGTATATTTGGGTAGGTGTGCATTCCCCATGCACACGTAGTTGGAGGTCAGAGAAAGAATAGGGGTGTTCACATCTATTGTTTTTATGCTCCTGATTACCTTTCATTAAACCTGGAGCTTGTGAGGTTTTAGTTAGACTGGCTGATCAGTGAGCACCAGTGATCCTTCTGTCTCTGTCCCCCAATACTGGGGCAACAAGTATATATGATGTTGCCTCATTGTTTAAATTTAGGTTTTCATGCTTCTGCAGTATGAGCTTTTAATGAAGGACCATACACCTCCTCAGCTTCCCTTAGTCTTAAATATATCTTAGAGAGGTCTAACCAGTTGAAACAAAATAGAACATTTATATATCAAAGACTAAACAATGAACTTATATATCATTGAGATGAGCTATTGTAAAGTTTCATTAAAATAATATATGAAAATATGAGCCTTGTAATAGAGACTTAGGTAAATGTGTCTTCCTATGTAAGAGGTAGCCTGTAGAGAATAGGTGCCCTTACAAATGGAAATTCCTTTTTCCATGAGTTTTGAAACAGTCAACTAAAATTGTTAGTCACATTTTGGAAAGCTACCTACACACATCCTTTTTTTAAATTTTATTTTTATTTTTTAAACTTTTTTTATTTGTGGAGAGAGAAAGAGAGAGAGAGAGAGAGAGACAGATAGTGATGGATGTGATGGATGCAGCTTCTCTCAGCTGCTGTGAATGAAATACAGATGCGTGCACCCCCTTGTGGGCAAGTGTGGCATTGCGCCCTTGCATCACTTTGCATCTAGCTAATCGTGGGACCTGGAGATTGGAACCGGGTTCTTAGGCTTAGCAGGCAGGCGCCTCAACCACTAAGCCATCTCTCCAGCCCCACACATCCTTTTAATATAACTCATTTTAAGTTAAATGCAGATCTCCATTGATTTGAGTAGAAAAATAGTATCTCTTGATATTCTGAAGTCTTCTATTCAGGTTTTAACAGCTAACAGTCAGCAGGTTTCCCAAATATGGGGAATTTAAAATGCTGAGTATTACTGGGCCATCAAAGAAGTGGGCTGGGGAGGGTCAAAGGCACTTGCTTGCAAAGCCTGATATACTTTAGAGGCTGAAGTAGCAAGATTGTTATGAATTTGTGATGCAGAATGAGTTACATTTCAGCTGGGCTCAAGTGAGACCCTGCTTCATAAAAAGCCAAAAAGAAACTGAAATTTTTCTTTGATAAAACACATAAATCATAAGACATAATAGGAGGGTGTACATGATAACTGGACCTCTCTGTGACACAAAGAAGATTCTGGTGTCAGAAACCTTACTGAATGGTCACTGCAAGGGCACATGCCTGTAATTTTTTATATAAATCCCCAGACTTATTGAGGCTTTTTTTTATTTGAGAAAGAAAGAGGCAGAGAGAGAGAGACAGAGAGAGATAGATAAGGATGGAGAGAGTGGGCATGACAGGGCCTCTGGCCACTGCAAACAAACTCCAGATATATGTGCCGCCTTGTGCATCTGGCTTATATGGGTCCTAGAGAATCAAACCAGGATTCATTGGCTTTTCTGGCAAATGCCTTAATGGATAAGCCATTTCTCCAGCCCCATAGAGGCTCTTTGACCTCCCACAAAGACCTCAGAGACTAGTGAAGGGATTAAAAAATTAGTTATTCAAAATTAATACTTTCTGTTCCTTATCTAAATAAGAGTTTGACTTTTATATTTTCTGGAATCCAAATGGTAATATACTTTCCTATGTGAATATAGAATGTATTATTACATCATATTATTTGTTTCATGTAGAAGTGTATGTAACAGAACTAACCTATCAAAATGTGACCCTGCATTTTCTTTTGGATGTCATGCCCTTTTGCAGATAGAAAAAAATTTCAATTCTTGCAAATTGCAACTTTCTCATCATCAGAATAATTATTTCTAATCTCTCAAAATTCCTTTTTACCTTTTTTTTTGGTCAGGCACACTGATTAGCCTCTGTTTTAACTTGAAGACTTCTTTTAATCTCTTGGACCTATGTGATCAGCATGAATACTGATAATTCTCCAATCTTCTAAACCTAAGGGCCAAGAAGTAATCTCAAGTTTATGGCTGAGAACTCCTGATTTCCTCATCTTTGCAGTTCTTTTTTCTTCTTATCCAGTTTTCATTACTTGACTGAGACCCATTGTGATTGTTCCATTCAGGGAAACTTTCAGTCAAAACCTTGTCTCCTTACAAGCTCTGCTGTACATGCCTTTTGCAGAGCAGTTGTCTGCCTACTCAGAGTCTATTCTGGTGAGGTGCATGTGTATAAGGAAGATGCATGTCAAGGAAGAGAGGAAATCTCTCACTGAACCTGAAGATGTTTCTTCTAGTCAGATTGGTAGACAACTATGTTGTAGTGATTATCTTGTTTCCAAACTGTCAGCACTGGGATCACAGAAATGTGTGACCATGGCTGGCTTTTATGTGGGTGCTTAGTATATAACTCAAGCCTCATGTTTGTATATTCAGCACTCTTACCTGTTGAGTCCTTTCCCAGTACCTACCCTGTTTGCCCTTCTTCAATATCTGTCCTGTTCCATCAATCAGGAAAAGCTGAAGAATCTTCAAGGAGAAAGTCCCATTTTCACATCAACAATTTGTAATAAAATGTACTTTGGTGAGCCAAAGACAAAACAAGAATGACACTGACATAGGATAGAAGAGAAAGATTTATTTGAGGCAAAGAGAGTGAGTTTAAGAGTTACTTGCAATATGTCATTTTTGAACAATGGAAACATGGGAAATTTTCTCAGTGGGCCTTTACATATTGGTGTAGAAAATCATTTTAACTCTGGGTACCTGTATATGCATAGTCAGTTGTAGAGAGAGATTCTGACCTTGCTAGGTTTATGATCATTATTCAAGATGGTAGACACTTATTGGGTAGTCTTACAAAGTATTCTTGTTGACAATTTTGATACATGTAGAGAATAAATTTTGAACATAGTCCTTTCCCATTACCTTCTCTTATCTCATATCCCCATTATTCTGAACCCCTTCTTTCCAACTAGACCCTCTACTATTTATTTTTTTTTTTTTGAGAGAGACAGACAGAGAAAGAGGGAGAGGGAGACAGAGAATGGGCATGCCAGCAGTCTCTCAGCTGCTGTGAATGAAATCCAGATGAGTGCGCCACCTTGTGGGCAAGTGCAGCATTGTGCCCTTGTGTCACTTTGCTTCTGGTTAAACGTGGGACATGGAGATTGGAACTGCTGGAGATTGGAACGAGCTTTCTTAGGCTGAGGAGGCAGGCGCCTTAACCACTAAGCCATCTCTCCAGCCTGATCCTCTACTATTTTTAACTAGATGTTCAGTTGACAAGGAACATCAGACAGGGGGAATAGGTGTGCCATGGCCTCCTGCCACTGCAAAAAAGAACCCCAATACTCATGCACCAACTTGTGCATGTGGATTTATGTGGGTACTGGAGGAATCAAACCCAGGATGTCAGGCTTTGCAAGCACATGTGTTGAACTACTGGAGAAATCTCTCCTGTTCTCCTGCATACTGTTTGGATGCCCTTTTTATCCTCATTCACCATTCTATATAGAAAGATGGTAGGCCCAATACCGAGCAGGTCCTGTTTTGATAATACTCTCTGTGGAGTCATGAATGCATTGACCATGTCCTGTCTAGAAAGCAGTGGTCCACATCATTCTGTACCATCCATAGGAATGGTGTGAGTTATGATTGTTCCTCATTCTCTGAGGATGAATAAGGGGCTCAAGGGTCTGTGGAAGGTGGATGTGTATGAGGAAGACAAGCCTTATTTGTGTAAAGGGTGAATTCATGGTGTGAGGGATGAAGCAAGAAACAGGGGGACAATACAAGATATTGAGTGCTAGATACTGCTGACTAAGGGCAGTTGATTGTCTAAAAGGATTTGACTTTCTGAGAAAGCATGTGAGGATGTCAGTGATGGTCATATAAAGGCAGTAGGCATCTGATGCATGAGCTATCCGGAAAGAGTTTGGAGGGAAAAGGTGATTTGTTGGTCATCTGAGTCAAAAGCCAGTTCTCAGGAAGGACAGAGGTTTGAGTTCTGTAAGAGTGAGAATATAAATGAAGATGTTTCAGCTGATTTATTTATTTCAGTCTTACAAATTCTAGGGAAAACTTCATTATGGTAGAAGCAGCTCCATCACTTCATCATCTATGCACAGCAAAGAATGGAAGAGAGGAGCCAGATACCAAGCCAGCTTAGAACAGACCCTATGTGTAGGTAAAGGATACTCTGCCAGTAGCACACTCCCCTAGTAGGGCTCTGCCTGCAGGAGACATAAATAGGAAGCTTAATTTTAATCATAATGAGATCCAGCCTGAAAAATGTATGCAGACATAAGGATTAAATAGAAAATAGGACCTTTTAGAAGCAGAATGACTCCATCTTTGGACTCTGACTGCCATGTCATTGTAACCTTTTGTTTCCTAAGAGTGATCCAACCACCCCCCCAATTATTACATGCTTGGAATAACCCAGATCATCCATTCCCATTTTAATTTTACTGGAATTGCCCAAACCACCTGTCTGATTATTACTTCTTTAACATGGCCCAACCTGAGGCAAGGGGGACCACATGGAAAGAATTCCAGTTCCCACATCCTCCCAAAATATGCCCTGGGATTTTTGACCTCCATGACCAAAGCCCTTCTCAGGATGCCTTGAATAAAGTCTGTTTGTGTCTTTCCTGTCTTTTAAAAATAGACTTATGAATTTTATTTTTTTTAACTATGCCATCATTTTCAGGAAGCAGACTTTATATCAGGTTTCATAATTCATTTACAGACAAATTCTAATATACAATATGTACATTAAACTGGTTTTTAAGTCAACAGGAAAAACAACTCTGCAGATATTACTCTGGTTTTAGTTAGTCATGACTTAGATAATCAGGAGTCATAACATAGGCTGTAAATTCTCAAGGCCAGCATTGTTTCATTGTGGCCAGCAATGCTCCATCAAGGAGAATGGGGACAGCTTCTCCCCAACAAGGTGAAGACATAATATTTAACTAATAACATAATTACAGAACCCATAAAAAGCCTTTCTTTATGAAGACAGGCTAATTGTTCAGAAATTCTAGGTTTAATAATGCATATCACATAATTATGATGTTTGGCAAGAGTTTATTGGGAGGGTTGATTGACAGATGGGTTAAAAGTTTGCCTACTGTGTATGACTTGGAGTTATCTGTGTTCCCATTTATTAAGGAAGAACACACTATTGTATGCTAGTATATGAATTTCAATGTCTAACCACACTATTGAACTATATAACAATTTGATATTTAAATACTGAGTAGTAATGGGGAAAATACTACCTTTTAAAATCTTCTTTATTTGTAACTGTCTTAAATATATCCAGTGTACCATGATGAAAATCCTCTCCCACCACCGTCTATTTTCTTCCTCCAAAATCCAATCTACATTGATTCCCTTCTTCTTTCCAATTAGTCTCTCTTCTCTTTTAATTTCACTTATTTCCCTCCTTTTGTGCAGGTCTTGTGTAGATGGCATCAGCCCCTGTGAGGTTGTTAATGTCCAAGGCAATTTTTGTCTGGAATTTTTTCACTTACAATTCTTTATTTTTTTTGACTTTAAACATTTGGTCTCACTCTAGGCCAAGCTGACCTGGAATTCACTATGTAGTCTCAGCATGCCCTAAAACTTATGGTGATCTTCCTACATTTGCCTCCCTAATGTTTGGATTAAAGGCCTGTACCACCATGCCCAACTCACAATTCTTCATCCACCACTTCCACAATGGTTCCTGAATCTTGGAGTATGTGATAGGGATGTCTCAGTTAGTACTGAATATTTTGTCAATTCTCAGCAATTTGGTGTGCTTAAAATCAACCTAATTGTAACCACCATATGAAAAAGGAGGCTTCTCTAGCCAAAAGTGAGAGAACCAGGAATATATGGGCATAAACATATTTAGAAGGCAGTTTGGTGGGAATAATATATCAAATTAACAATACAAGAGAAGTAGTTCTCCCCTAATATGACCTGCTGTGGTGGTTTGATTCAAGTGTCTCCCATAAACTTAGGTGTTCTGGATGCTTGTGTCCCCAGCTGGTGGCAATTTGACAATTGAAGCCTCCTGGAGGCACTGTATTGTTATAGCCACCTTTCCCTTGCCAGTGCTTTGTAGACTCACCTGTTATTGTTTTGCATCTGATGTCATCAGGAGGTGATGTCCACCCTCTGCTCATCATATCATTTCCCCTGCCATCTTGGAGCTTCCCCTTAAATTTGTAAGCCAAAATAAACCCCCTTTCCCCACAAGCTGCTCTTGGTCAGATGTGTTCTGCATTCAATGTGAAATCAAAAGCAACAACTCCCCAGTTATGGGCTTTTGATTAAGTATTCAGCACCAGGTAGATATTCCCTCTTAAGGAGTAGGCCTCAAGTCTAATCAGAGAGCAGCTGGTTTTCCCTATAATAGGCATAGTACAATTGAACTTTCATGGTTTGCCACAGGGTAACATCATTGTTTACTTTTCTCTGGCAACAGGTTACACAGCTCTTTCCAATACATTGACAGCCAGCTAACTGGGTGGAGGCTTCCATCTTTGCTGCAGCTTGATTTCCCAGTGTCCTGCATATCACACATGTGGTGTCTTTAGCAATAGAGTCTTCTCATTTTATTCTGAACGATAACCAAGGGTCTTGGCAATGCCTGAAATCTTCTATGGCATCAGTGGACTTTATAGCTCGCAGTCAGTGGAAGCCAACCCACCCTTGCACAGATTTTTTCCAGCAACAATGCTTTGCTTCTGGGTATAACACTATATATGTCCTTAAGGTACTTCTGCTCAAACTCTTTAGAATACATACATATATATTATGTATATATTACTACCTAGCAAAGAAATAAGTTGTCAATATATGTATCTGTTAGTAAAACATTAAAGTTCAAGAGAAGTGAAAAAGTATCCTACTTTTTTGCACTATTTGTAACATACATTTGAGCCAAGATGTTTCAGATTGTGTGTGTTCATTGAATTGGAGTTTCATGGCATAGTGGCATGCACAGTGCAATGTGCTTGTATGAAGTTGACTGACAACATTGTAGATTGGTGTCAAAATACCTTGAATTCATTGTTTATAATATATTTTATTCTGAATTAATATTTGGTTTTGTTTTCACAGAATACTTTCAGGTTTGCCATATTTATTATGACCCCTACACTGATGATCAGACTCCATATGGAGTCAAAGTTCCCAACTTTATTAAGAGCTTCTATTCCACTATTAGTGTTAGGAATTGAACCCATGGCTTGTATCTTCTGGGAAGGCAGTGTACCACAATGTTATAACACAAGCCCTAACATATGCCTTTCCATTCTATTGTTTTTCACTAAAAAAACTAATCTTAGTTGTTTGAATCACTACAGCATGATGAAGGTATGATATTTATCTTGAGGTTTTTCTTCCATGATACACCATATAAACTTTGTGCTTATTGAATAAGTCCCTGCCAAGACACATATAGAAGAACAATGTCTAATTTGCTAGTTCCTCTTTTTTGTCATCTTGGGTTGAAGAGAAATATCTCACTATAGGAGTTGGTGTCATTTGAAGACATAGCTGTGGACTTCACCTGGCAAGAGTGGCAGTACCTGGATGTTGTTCAGCAAAACCTTTACAGAGATGTGATGCTGGAGAACTACAGAAGCCTGATGTTCTTGGGTGAGTTAAACTCCCATGAATCTCTAAGTAGTAATTCCTTTCTCTTTGATTGATAAGTATAGTCATTATTACTAATATTTTGTATTGTTTTGATATTGTACTCTTATTTATTTATTTATTTTTTATTTATTTAGAGACACATTTGGAGAGAGACAGAGAGAGAGAGAGAGAGAGAGAGAAGACAGAGTTGGGCGCGACAGCAGTGTCTTGCTGCTGTGAACGAAATCCAGATGTGTGCACCCCCTTGTGGTGAAGTGCGGCATTGTGCCCTTGCGTCACTTTGCATCTGGCTAAACGTGGGACCTGGAGATTGGAACCAGTGTTCTTAGGCTTAGGAGGCAGGTGCCTTAACCCCTAAGCCATCTCTCCAGCCTGATATTGTACTCTTAAACTGACATACTTATGGAGCATATTATATTGATCAAAGTGGCATTACAATACACACATAGATAGTAACACGAGTCTGTCAGATCGGGCATTAGTTGTATGGGAAGCACTCAACAATTTTGTAGCTATTTTGAAATACCAATGTAAGTGTTGCCAGATGCATACTAACTTAAAACTGTGATATACAACATATAAAATTATTTCTTGCAAATGCATCCAGTTAATACTAAACATGCTTATTCTATCCCTTTTCTTCTACTCATTTTCCATATTCTAATTACTTGTTTTGTTTTCTGCCTCTATTATGTACACTGGGACTTGCAAGTATAAGGAGAACATGAAGAATTTTTGTTTTAGTGTTTGTCATACTTTATTTATATCCCATGAATTTTCCGGGGGAGGGAAATAATGTCTATTCACTCCAATTATAGAGGGATTTGGTAGCCCAAAGGAAAAATCATAAATTCCTCTTCCTGAATGAGTTTATTGGGTTATTTAGAAAGCAAATGATTCTATGATACATATTTGTATGGCCAAGAACTCAAACCCTAATCTGTTTTTATCATTTATGTATACATTACCCATTGGAAGATCAAGTGAGAAATTTATGGCATTTACTTCTGGTTGTTGAGTGTTGATGCTCTAATTCCATTATCATAGAATTATATAAGTCTTGCAGCTTTCTTGATTTCTTTGACACAATTGTGTTGAAAATGTCTTGGAAGTCAGTAGAGCTGCTTTGATTTAAGATGATGTCAGTCATTTCAAAACCAGAGGAAATAGCTATATTACTTCACATAATGTCTACAGCTATGTTCATACCACCATTTTTAATGTTTTTATTTGGAGACTGGGTTTCATTCTACCCTAGATTATCCTGGAGTGCACTCTATAGCCAAGGTTGTCCTCAAAATCTTAGTGATTCTCCTCCTGCCTTAGGTTCTCAATTGTTTGCAGTAAAGTAGTATGCCACCACACCTGGCTCCATTTCTCCTTAGAATCTTTTTTCCCTCTATATGTCCATTTGACCTACAGAAAAGTACATTTTTGTAGTCTCCATTGTGAATTGCATGGACTTTGTTTATTGCACTTACCATATATTTCAGCTAAGCCTTTATCTTTTTCTTATGCTTTGAAATGAACTTAGAGGTGCATACACCCTGGAAAAGTGCTCTATCACTAAGCTATTTTTAATCACTATTACTTCAATAGTGTATTGTCAATGAGTGGTGGATGAGTACATCATTGATTTTTAGAGAAAGTAATTTCCTTGGTACCCCGTCATTAGCATTGAGCCCTCTGTTATATAAAATATTACTTGTTATATTATACTCATTTGTTGATTTCTACAAAAATTTATTTATTTATTTATTTATTTATTTATTCATTTATTTATTTGTGTGTGTGTGTGTGTGTGTGTATTTCATGTGCCTTACTCAGTGTCCCTCTTCAGATTATTTGTATTTTATTTGCTTTATCCTGGAACATGGTTACTATATACATTCACTTACTTATATTTCTTGTGATTTCTTAATTGCTTGAATTTTTAAATAATTGCCCCAGCCAGGGCAATTCTTATAAATCCAGAGGCCATTCCTTCCTTATATTCCTTGTTATTTCTTAATGTGCTTGAGGTATTTTTAAATAATAATGCAATTTTTGGCTCTGTTTTATTAATTTAGTTGTGAATTTCTTTTTGTTTACTTTTTTTAAAGTTTTAAAAGTTTTATTTATTTATTTATTTATTTATTTATTTATTTATTTATTTGGGAGAGAGAGAGAGAAGAGGCATATAGAGAAAATGAGTGTGCCAGGGCCACTAGCCACTGCAAACAAACTCCAGATGCATGCACTAGGTTGGGCATCTGGCTTATGTGGATACTGGGGAATTTAATCTAGTTCTTTTGCCTTTGCAGGCAAGTTTCTTAGCTGCTAAGGCATCCCTCCAACCCCTGTTTTACTTTTTAAAAATTCATTTCTTTAGTTGAACTCTTTTCCCACATTTCTCCCTTGTTCTCTTTATGACCACTCTCTCTTTGTTCCACTTATCACCAATGTCATGTATTCTTTTTCTAGTTTCATTATGATACCCTTCCATGATGCTATATTCATTTAATGTTCTTTTTAAGCCATTGTTTAATATTTTTGACCCAAAATATGTGAGGCTGTTGTAGAAGAACCTACATCAATATGAGGACAGCCTGGGGCTACAGTATCTGTTCTTGATCAGCCCGGGCTAGACTGAGGCCATATCTTGTAAAATCAAAAGAAAAGAAAAGAAAAATACAAAAAAAATTCTTGTATTATTTCATGCTGTTTACTTGAGTGAAATATTTTCAGTGTTACTTCAGGGAAATATTCCAGTTAATAAACACCTGGAATATAAACGTTATCAAAGCTAACATTGCAGTTCACCTAGTAGAGATCAGTTGTAGAAATGCAGCTGTTATCTTACAGGAGTCCACCTAATATAACACACTAACACAATTTGTACATTATTTCCTAATTACAGGGAACTGTATGACCAAACCACATTTGATCTTCAAGTTAGAGCATGGACTTTCACCATGGAGTGAAGTAGAAGGCTCAACTCAGGGGCTTCCAGGCAAGTAATGCACACTGTGTAACATAGGTCAATGAGATGAGAACTCATCAGGAATTGTCATGATAAATGATATTACTGTGAATCTGACACCTTTTGAGACATGAAAAATCTCTACTGTGTTTCTGATCTTGAAGAAAGTTTTCTCATACATTCCCAAATTTAATTCCCTATATAGGTGGTCTTGGAAAATATTATGTATTAAACATTGTACTAAATTCTTACTTGACTATTTCCTGTATGTTCCAGTATAAGTGTCATTAGTCATTTTCACTGTTGTGACAAAATCCTTAGAAGAAACTCTTAAGGAAAAAAAATATCAAGTATACAATTCTATAATGGAGGTTTTGCTTACAATGTTGACATAAAGATAGTATTTAACCCAATTATATTTACAGGTACCTGTGAGGGTTAGAAATAACTGAGAGAAGAGAGCATGAAATTCCATGATAGGGGATGAGAACACATCTGTGCAATGTGCAATAGAAGAATGTAGGTGACAAAATTATATTAGATTTGTGAAATATAGGATGTGTGAGGGATTTAAAAAAGACAATTTGGGACTTTGAAGAACAAAAATATGAATAACAGTGCAAAGAAAAGTAAGAAATAGTAATAGTCCAATCTCATGTTCTAGACTAAAATAAAATGTAAAGCCAAAAGTGCAACATAAGAGCAGACAGTACAAAGAGATTTTGTGCCAAAAGAGTGTTATCTGTAGTGTTTTTAGAAATATGTGTGTCTTACAGGTGTTAATTCTAGAGATTCATATCAGTATTGGCTGCCACTCAATCTGTAACAACAGACTCACAATAGAGGAATGCAGGAATTAACCATTTAAAATTTTGAAACCTGAAAACATGGGTAATCCAGGGAGTCTGGACACATTAAATATTTATGTGTGAGAGATGGACACAAGAAGAAATACTCAATCTCATAGGAATGGAGAAATACTGATCAAGTGTTGCCTTAGAGAGCTCTAGGAGAGAAGTTTTGGTGGTCTCACCCTTCATGCTAGTCAACCATATTGCTTATTGATGTTCAAAGTATAGGGAATGTTAAGCCTATATTGATCATTTTATTGACCTTTAGACATTCATTATCATTATAGCATCACATGTTTAGTTGTAACATGACTCTGAAAATTATGAACACAGGTCAATTTTATGGGTGGATTATTCCCCTTATCACATGTAGTTGACTCTTGGGTACTTAAATCCCTGAATTGAGCTAAGTATCCTTCTTTCTGGTTTTTCACTGTCTGATACACATTTGAGAGGCCTTGTATTTTTGCCTTTTTGTGCAACAAATGTAGGAATTTGCCTGTTATATCGTATATCAATCTCAAGGGTTTCTAGTGGCTTTTTATATGAAAATACAATTTTATTTGCCTGCAGGTCTGCCATTGACCTTGCCTATAGGTCCATCCATAAATGCTTATACACCACCATCAACAGTGAGCCCAGAATGACTATATCAGTCTATAGATGAAACACATCATTTCTGCCAACAACCACTTGTAGAAAGAACATAGGTGCTCTCAATTTGTTTTTTTTCTTTTTTTTTTTTTTTTTTTTTTTTTTGCAGGTAGGGTCTCAATCTGGTCCAGGCTGACCTGGAATTCACTATGTAGTCTTGGCCTTTTTGGCGATCCTCCTACCTCTTCCCAAATGCTGGGATTAAAGGCATGCGCCACCACGCATTCTTTACATATCAACTAGTTTTCTGCATTAATAGCTTTGTTTTCACTTAATTCATACTGTGTTGCTTTTCAGATTAATATTTTACACTTCTTTTCTCTATTTTAATTACTATAATTTTATTTTCACATTCTAATGTGGTTTGTTTTCATTCTTTCTCATGAAGCTTTTTTCTTTTTCATCTTCCTTTTCTCCTTCATTCAGAATAATAATGATTGAAAACAGTGTTCATATACTATCATTATTAGATATAATAATTAAAATATAAAATAATATAAAATAAAATATAAAATAGTCATATCCACAGCCATGAAACCCAGCATTGACTCAGGAGATCACTCAGTGGGTTAATGTGCTGTTTGCATAATCAAGACTTCAGATACCCAGAATCAACCAGAACATTGAGAACCCCTCAAATCTCATAAGGAAGAATCATTGCATATACATCTGTTTACAACAGGAGGCACTCTCAAACACTGTAAAAGGCAATGAATGACACCTAAACGTGAACTGTTATTATCAAGTATGCATTTGGAAACAAATATTTCCAAACTGTCAAACACATTTCCACATATAAACATATAATAAATAAAAATATCTTGAATATGTTCCATGGAGATATGTGGTGGTGGAGATACTAGAAACCAAACAAAAAACATGTCCTATGTTATTGTATTAGAAATCTGCACTAATCTTTATCAATATACCAAACATCTATAGAGGAGAACATCCAGTCATAATGTGCAAAAATGATGTGTTAACACTTAGTCAAGTCACTGCAAGTGGAAAATAAAGAAAAACATTTTTTTCTAACCAGTAGGTTATTTCACTGAAAATGAAATTGTTGAATAAACCTAATGCAAGAAAGAATTTCTGTCTTCAAAAAAAAATTAGATGAGAACTTACTGAGGTGGCAAGAAAACCAAACAAACAATAAATGAACTCACTTATTGGTCTCTAATAAATTCTGTTAAAATCTAAAGCATTTGCTGAGTTTGCACTCATGTCTTACATGCCTGAAGTCAAGAAACTTACCATAAAGAATAATAAAGAAGTCAAGTCAATTGAAAAACAGTATTAAAATAATTATTTTGAGTTATCTTTTCATAAAATATAATACCCTATCAATTAATATGTAACCCTTGTAAGTCAAAGTTTTGTTTAGTATGTGGAATGTAATAATTATCTTTGTATCTCTCAGAATTAAAAATTCAACAGAATAAGCATGGTATAAAGACTGATGATTTCAGACAATGCCAGAATGCTGTTTACCAGAAGTCACATCACATTTGTCATCAAGGAAGAAACTCATGTGAAAAGCAGTATGAATGTGGGACAACCTTGATCTGCATGTCACACCTCACTATGCATCAGGAAACTCACACAGATAAAAAGCTATATGAATGTATTGAACGTGGGAAAGCTTTCATCTTCCAGTCAGGTCTCACTGTGCATCAGAGAATTCAAACATGTGAGAAACCGTATGAACGTACTGAATGTGTGAAAGCATTCATCACCAAGTCAAATCTTAATAAGCATTGCAGAACTCACACAAGTAAGAAGCCATATGAATGTACTGAATGTGGGAAAGCCTTTATCACCAAATCAGATCTTAATAAACATCACAGAACTCACACAGGTGAGAAGCCATATGAATGTATTGAATGTGGGAAAGCCTTCATCTCCATGTCAGATCTTAATAAGCATCAGTGTGCTCACACAGGTGGAAAGCCATATGAATGTACTGAATGTGGGAAAGCCTTCACCACCAAGTCAAGTCTTATTGTCCATCAGAGAACTCACAGAGGTGAAAAACCATATGAATGTAATGAATGTCGGAAAGCCTTCATCTCTAATTCACAGGTAAAGATTCATCAGAGAATTCATACAAGTGAGAAGCCATATGAATGTAGTGAATGTGGGAAGGCCTTCATCGCCAAGTCAGGACTTACTGAGCATCAGAGAACTCACAGAGATGAAAATCCACATGAATATACTGAGTGTGGGAAAGCCTTCATCTCCAAGTCATATCGTATCAAGCATCAGAAAACTCACATAGGTGAAAAACAATATGAGTGTACTGAATGTGGGAAGGCTTTCATCTGCAAGTCAAAGCTACAGATTCATCAGAGAATTCATACAGGTGAGAAGCCATATGAATGTACTGAATGTGGAAAGGCTTTCTTCTTCAAGTCACAGATAAATATTCATCAGAGAATTCATGCAGGTGAGAAGCCATATGAATGTACTGAATGTGAGAAGGCTTTCATCTTCAAGTCAGAGCTAAAGCGTCATCAGAGAATTCATACAGGTGAGAAGCCATATGAGTGTACTGAATGTGGGAAAGCATTCATCTTCAAGTCACATCTTATTAGGCATCAGAAAACTCACACAGGTGAAAAGCCATATGAATGTACTGAATGTGGGAAAGCCTTCATCTGCAAGTCACAGCTAAAGATTCATCATAGAATTCATACTGATGAGAAGCCATATGAATGTACCAATGAATGGGGAAAGCCTTCATCTCCAAGTCAGATCTCATTAAGCATCAGAAAACTCACACAGGTGAGAAGCCATATGAATGTACTGAATGTGGAAAGGCTTTCTTCTTCAAGTCACAGATAAATATTCATCAGAGAATTCATGCAGGTGAGAAGCCATATGAATGTACCGAATGTGGGAAAGCCTTAGTCTCCAAGTCAGTTCTTATTGGGCATCAGAAAACTCACACAGGTGAAAAGCCATATGAATGTACTGAATGTGGGAAATCCTTCACTTCCAAGTCAAAGCTAAGGATTCATCAGAAAATTCATACTGGTGAGAAGCCATATCAGTGCACTGAATGTGGGAAAGCCTTCATCTTCAAGTCAGTTCTTATTAGGCATCAGAAAATTCACACAGGTGAAAAGCCATATGAATGTACTGAATGTGGGAAAGCCTTCATCGCCAAGTCAGATCTCATTAAGCATCAGAAAACTCACACAGGTGAAAAGCCATATGAATGTACTGAATGTGGGAAAGCCTTCATCACCAAGTCAGATCTTGTTAAAAGCATCAGAAAAAGTCAGATCTTGTTAAGCATCACAGGTGAAAAGCCTATGAATGTACTGAATGTGGGAAAGCCTTCACCACCAAGTCAAGTCTTATTGTCCATCACAGAACTCACAGAGGTGAAAAACCATATGAATGTAATGAATGTCAGGAAAGCCTTCATCTGCAAGTCACAGCTAAAGGTTCATCAGAGAATTCATACAGGTGAGAAGCCATATGAGTGTACTGAATGTGGGAAAGCCTTCATCACCAAGTCAGATCTTGTTAAGCATCAGAAAACTCACACAGGTGAAAAGCCATATGAATGTACTGAATGTGGGAAAGCCTTCATCACCAAGTCAGATCTTCATCTGCAGGTCAGCTAAAGAAACATCAGAGAAGCATCAGAAAACTCATGAAGAATGTAAGCCATCTGCAAGTGAATGAGAATACTGAAAAGCCATATGAATGTACTGAATGTGTGAAAGCCTTCATCTGCAAGTCACAGCTAAAGATTCATCAGAGAATTCATACAGGTGAGAAGCCATATGAATGTAGTGAATGTGGGAAGGCTTTCATCACCAAGTCAGATCTTATTAAGCATCAGAAAACTCACACAGGTGAAAAGGCATATGAATGTACTGAATGTGGGAAAGCCTTCATCTGCAAGTCACAGCTAAATATTCATCAGAGAATTCATACAGGTGAGAAGCCATATGAATGTACTGAATGTGGGAAATCCTACATCTCCAGGTCAGGTCTTATTAAGCATCAGAGATCTCACACAGGTGAGACACCTTATGAATGGGCTAAATGTGATAAAAGCTTCATGTCCAAGATACATCCTACTCTGCATTAGAAATCTCACACAGCTGAAAACCCAAAAGAATGTACTGGATGTGGGAGAGTTTTTATTTCCATGTCAGATCTTTATAATCATCAAAAGCATGGGAAACTTATTTATAAGTCAAATGTTGTTAAACATTACAAAACATGCAGGTGAGGTTCCATGTGAATATATTGAGTGTAGGAAAGCTTTGAGAACTCACATAAAAAAGAAAATTTGTGAATATAATGAATGTGGAAACACATTCATATTCAAGTGATTATTAAAATAATGAATATGAGAAAGCTTTATCCAGATGACACAACTTAGTGTGCATCTTAGATAGGTGAAAAGCCTCATGAATGTACTAAAAGTGAGAAAGCCTTTAAACTAAAGTCATAAGTCACGTCAAATTTCTTCTTTTGTTTGTGGGAAATGTATGGATTGATTTAGGAACTTACACTTGAAAATCCATGCAATGATATTACCAATGCTTAATGAGCAATTGTGATGTTGGAATAAGCTAAAATCTGAATGAAGTTTGGGGATAAGAAATTTTCATAGTAGTGTTTGGTGTCATGAGTACTTTCTGAGTTCTGACCAGTTCCTGGGAACTGGAAGAATGTTGAATTTAAAAGGAATCAGCTGTTTTCTTACAGAGGAAATTTGAAAATTTGAATTTCAAGACATTGAAGCGTATTTGCTGCAACTGCAACTGTAAAAGAGACTTCCACCTTTGAGGATGGGAATCCCAATATGTATTAGAACAGTATGAGTAGTGCTGGTCAGTCTGAAAATAGGAGAGGTGTGTAATAACAACACTAAAGGATATTATTGTTCTGTTTTGGTCGCTCAACTTATATTGCTTTTGGAAGTAGAACAAAGGCAGGAAATTCAGTACAGGAAGAACACAAAGCCTTCGGATTGCCACTTTGCAACTAATAGAAATCTTTAATTTCTTGTGTGGAAATCCTATGATGTCAAAAATCGAGCTGTGAAGATGAAAAATATTTAAGTGTAGCTGCTTAAATTTTCTGGGAATTTCCACTGTGCAAGGTTGCTCATGCTGGCATAGTTTAATTTCCCCATGAAACTAGCTTTCAGAGCTGGAGGGGATATATTTGGAGACTAGGTGATTTAGGTGCTCAGGTTACTTAGGTAAAGCTTCAAGGTTTTAGGTTTGTCCTGTTTCTTTTCCCATTTATATTGCTTCAGTATCTCCTTCCTATGCCAATTTTTCCAATGGAAATGTTTACTATGTTTCATTATGTGTTAAAAATGAATAACTATTTTGATCTGAAAAGTTTAAAGTTTAAAGACTTTATATCTTCTCATTTGAGATGTTGAATTTTTGAATTTTGAGCAGTTTTATATTTGCTAGTAACCATGGAGACATTTACATCAGAATGAATGCATATGTAATCATAAAATGGTCATTGGTTTATGTGGACCAGGGGCAAAATTTGGATGTGTGAATGCAAAGTTTCTCCTCTAGCTTCATGTGTTTATTCAATTCTTGTTTACCTGGAATTCATTATGTACTCTCAGGCTGGCCCCTAACTCACAGTAATCCATCTATCTCTGCTTTCTGAGTGCAGGCTTTAAAAGCATGTGCCAGTATGCTCAGCTGCTATTGAATTTTTAATGTATGTAATTGATATACAATGTAAAAATTGTCAGAATAATATCTGAAAAATGATTATCAAAATGTTTTAAAGGATTTAGGAGATGGTTAATTGGATAAAGCGCATACCATGCAAGCATGAGGGGGTGACTTTGGATCACCAGTACCCATGTAAAAATGCTAGCTGTGGGGTTGGCAAAATTGGTCAGTGATTAAGGTACTGTCTGCAAAGTCCAGTGACTGATGATTAATTCCCCAGTACCTACATAAAGACAGATGGAGAGTGTTACATGCATCTGGAGTTTCTTAGCAAAAGGTAGAGGCCATGGCATAAACCTTTTCTTTCTTTCTCTGTCTCTTTCTGCCCTTACAATAAAAATTAAATGTACAAAATGTTTTAAAAATAATGGGTGTGGTTGTTCATGTGTGTAATTCCAGAAAAAAAGCAAGAACACGAGGAAACCCAGATCTCACTATTTAGTTTGTCTCACTGAATTGACAAGCTCTGAGTTCATGGAAGGACTTAGTATAGATATATCTAATCTCCCAGTGTCTAAAACTGGGATTTTGTTGATGTAAACATTTCTATAACAAGCAGTAACATTTTATGACCTTTCTCTTAAACATAGAAGCAAAAGTTTTAAACAAAATATGTCACTTATGACAGGAGGAAGAGTATATTCTACAGTTACATGGATGAATCATAAGGTGTGATTGTTTGAAACACTGTGCCTGTTGCAGTCAGGTCTGCATTGGTGGCAGAAATCACCTGACCAAGGCTATAATACCCATATGCCCACACCTGACAATACATTCTTTCCAGGAGGTGTTAATCCCCAAATCTCCATCAGCTGGGAACCTAGCATTCAGAACACATAAGTTTATGGGGGGGGTGCATCTGGATCAAATGACCACATTCGACCCCTGACCCCCATAAACTGATAACCGTACATGATATAAAATACAATGCCCTCAGTCCAACTTTAAAGTCCTCACAGATTTATCTATCCTAATGATGGTCAAACATGGACATAGTCAAAGATCTTTTTTTTTTTTTTTTGTTTTTTTTCGAGGAAGGGTCTCACTTAAGCTCAGGCTGACCTGGAATTCACTATGTAGTCTAAGGGTGGCCTTGAACTCACAGCGATCCTCCTTCCTCTGCCTCCCGAGTGCTGGGATAAAGGCGTGCGCCACCACGCCCGGCTCAGTCAAAGATCTTTTAAAGGAGCTTTAATAGCAAAATATCCCTCCAAAAACATAGTGGCACAGAATAAACACAATGCAAAAGATGACACTGGATATAGCAAAACAATATTCAACCAATACAAGTTTTAAACACAGTGAACATCAAACTCTCTCTGTCCAAGTCCAACAACTCTAGTCACTGACTGGTCTTTAAGTCTGATAATTCTATTCAGCAAGAAATCTCTGAAGTGCCAATGCCACCCTCCAGTTAGGCTACTCATAGTCCTGAAAAGCCTTTTCTGGGGCTGGCAGCTCTTCTTATCAGCCATCTCATGGTCCTGGCTTCTGCACTGTGTCTCCACTGCAACCCACATCTTTTTACAGCTCCATGGCTGTTTCCAAAACCTCCAAGATGAAAATCCAAGATGATGTTGCAAATTCAACGATCCTCTCTTTCCTGCATTTATCATACTCATAATACATGTTGGGGTGCCAATATGTTAATTGAGGGGGAATAAAGCAGACTATGAAGAAGAGGACACTCCTTAAGCATGTAGACCCCTTCGATAGAGTTTACATTCTTCCTGCTGCCCCAATGCAGGTCAACTTCAGGACAAGGAATTCATTCTTGGTCTGTGGTGGAGGCCCCCACCCCAGACCTTAGAAACCCTGAGAGTTTCTCACTTTTCAGTCCATGGATGACCTAAGACTCCAGGAGCCTTTCATGTGTCATTCCACTAGACAACCCAAACATTATGAGTGCCCAGATGCTCCCTCCTAATCCATGTATAAGATGACTATTAACCTAGGGTTTATATCAGAGTAACAAAAGATGGCCCTGGCTGGTAACAGGATTCTGTGGTATTCAGATGAGGCCTTGGGAAACATAATCATCATTGTGGTAAATACGATTCCTGAGCAGATACATTATTATAAATAAGGACTGGTGAGACATGATCACAAATTTGTTAGAGATGAGACCTGTGGAGACATGATCATCATTGTATTATAGCTGAGGCCTGGGGAGAAATGATCATCATTGTGTCATGGATGAGGCCTTGGAAGACATGATCATTGTGCTTCTGTTGAGGACTGGGAAGACATAATTATCATTGTTTTATATGTGAGGACTGGTGTGTCATGATCATCGATATGTTACAAATGAGGATTGTGGATATATGACCATCATTCTGCTACAGATGAGTTCTGGGGAGACATGAACATTGTGTTACAGATGAGGCCTTGGAGACACGTTCATCACTGTGTTACAAATAAGGCCTGGGAAGACATAATCATTGTGTTGCAGATGTGGCCTGAGAAGTCATGATCATCTGTGTTTTACAGGTGAGATTCTTGGAAAACAATCATCAATGTGTTACAGACAAGGCCTGGGTAAACTTGATAACTCTTGTTTTAAAGATAAGGCCTGGCTAGCCATGATCATCACCGTGTTATAGATGTAGCCTGGGGAGACATTATCATCATTGTGTTATGGATGAGGCCTCAGGAGACATGATCATCATTGTGCTACATATGAGTCTTGGGCAGACATGATTATCATTATTGCAGATGAGGCCTGTTGAGACATGATTGAGGCTTGTGGAGACATGATGAGGCTTGTGGAGACATGGTCATCATTGCATTAAAGATCAGACCTGGAGTGAAATCAAACCCATTGTGTTATAGATGAGGCTTGGGGATACAGGCTCTTCATTATGTTACAGATGAGACCTGTGGAGATATGATCATCATTTTGTTGCCAATGAGGTCTGGGGAGACACAATCGTTATTGTGCTGCAGGTTCAGACTAGGAAGACATCATCATTGTATTAAAGGTCAAACCTCAAGAAGACATGATCATCATTGTGCTACATGTGAGTCCTGAACAGACTTGATAATCATTGTTACAGATGAGGCCTGGTGAGACATGATCATCATTGTGTTACAGATGTGGCCTGGGGATAAATGACCATGAATGTGTTACAGATGCAGCATGGGGAGACATGATCATTTTGTTACATATGAGGCCTGGGAAAACATGATCTTCATTGTGCTACAGATGAGTTCTGGGGATCTATGATCACCATTATGTTACAGATGATCCCTGGACAAACATGATCATCACTGTTACAGACGGGGCTTGGGGAGAAATGATCATTGTGGTACAGATTAGTCCTTGCTGGTCTTGATCATTATTGTGTTACAGGTGAGTCCTGGGTAGACATAATCATCATAGTATTAGAGATGAGGACTGCAGATAAATGATCATTAATGTGTTACAGGTGGGGCATGGGAGACATAGTCATCAGCATTTTACAGGTGACACCTGAGTGACATAATCCTTTTTTTTTTTTAACAGATGTGGCCTTTGGAGACATGATCATCATTGTTTTACAGGTGATTCCTTGGAAGGCATGATCATCATTATGTTACATGTGATACCTCGAGAGACATGATCATCATAGTTTTATAGGTAAGGCCTGGAGAGATATAATCAACAATGTGTTACAGATGAGACCTCAGTAAACATGAACATTAATGTTTTACAGATGAGGTCTTTGGAGACATGATCATCATTGTGCTACAGATGAGACCTGGGGAGATATGATCATTGTTGTGTAACACGTGAGGCCTCTGGAGACATGATCATCATTGTATTAAAGATGCGACCTGGGGACACATGATCAACATTGTGTTAAAGAAGAGGCCTGGCCAGCCATGATCATCACTGTGTTACAGATGAAGCCTCGGGAGACATAATCACTGTGTAACAAATGAGGCCTGGGGAGACATGATAGTCATTGTTTTATATATGAGGCCTCAGGAGACATGTTCATTATTGTGCTACAAATGAGGCCTTGGTAGACATGATCATCATTGTCTTGCAGATGTGGCCTGGGCAGTCATGATCATCAACATTTTATAGGTGAGGCCAAGGGAGACATAATCATTTTAGATGAGGCCTGAGGAGACATGATCATCATTGTTTTACAGATGAGGCCTGGGGAGACATGATCATCATTGTGAGGAACATGATCATTGTTGTGTTTATACCTTGTAGATGATGTCTGGGGAGACATGATCATCATTGTGTTACATTTGAGGCCTCTGAGACATGATCATCAATGTATTACAGATTATGCCTGGGGTGACAATATCATCATTGTTTTACAGATGAGGCCCAGGGCAGTCATGATCATCATTATGTTACAGATTGCACATGGGAATACATGATCATCACTGTTTTACAGATGAGGCCTGAGGAGACATATTTGTCAATGTGTTACAGATGAGGCCTGGGGACTTGGTCATTCTTGTGTTACAGATGAGGGCTTGTGAGACATGATCATCATTGTTACAGACGAGGCTTGATCAGACATGATCATCAAAAGTGTTAAAGATGAGGACTGTGGAGACATTATCAACTTTGTGTTACAAATGAGCCCAGGGGAGACATGATCATCATTGTGCATCATTGTGCTAGAGATTAGGCCTTGGGAGACATGATCATCATTGTGTTAAAGATGAGGCCTGGGCATTCGTGATCATCATGGTGTTACAGATTGCACATGGGGATACATGTTTTACAGGTGAGGCCCAGAGAGACATATTCATCAATGTGTTACAGATGAGACCTGGGGGACATGATCATTCTTATGTTACACTTCATAACTGGCTAAACATGATCATCATAGTGTTATAGATGAGACCTTGTGAGACATGATATTCAATGTGTTAAAAATGAGGACTGTGGAGACATGATCATCACTGTGTTATAGATGAGGCCTCGGGAGAATCATCATCTTGTTACAAAGGAGGTCTGAGGAGACATGACCATTGTTATATTGAAGATGGGACCTGGGGAGACATGATCATCATTGTGTTGCCTATGCATCATTGGTAGACATGCTCTTCATTGTGTTGAAGTTTTGGCCTGTGTAGACATGATCACCGTTGTGTCACAGATGAGGCCTGTGGAGACTTGATCATCATTGTGTTACAGATGAGATGTGGGGTTACACAACCATTAATGTGGTACAGATGAGGCCTGGGGAGACATGATCATCATTGCATTACAGATTAGGCTTAGGGAGAAGTGATCATCATTGTGCTACATATGAGTCCTGGGCAGACATGATCAGCATTGTTAAATATGATGACAGGTGAGACATGATCATCAATGTGTTAGAGATGAGGCCTGTGGAGACATGATTATCATTGTGCTTCAGATGCACCTAAGGAGATATGACCATCATTGTGTTAGCAATGAGGCCTGGAGAGACATGTCATCACCATATTACAGATGAGACCTGGGGAGACATGCTCATCATAGTAATCATCATTGTATTACAGATGAGGCCTGGGGAGACAAAATGATTGTATTACAGAAGAGACCATGGCATTCATGATCATCACTGGGTTATATGTGAGGCCTGGGGAGATAATCACCATAGTGTTACAGATGAATCCTGGAGAGACACGATCATCCATATGTTACAGATGGGGAATGTGGAGATATGATCATCATTGTTTTATAGATGAGGCCTTTGGAGACATGATGAGCATTGTTTTAGAGGTGGGGCCTGGGGAGACATAATCAACAATGTGTTCCAGATGAGGCCTGGGAAGATATGATCACCGTTGTTCCAGATGAGGCCTGGTGAGACATGATTATCAATGGGTTAGAGATGATGCCTGAGAGACATGATTATCATTTTGTCACAAAGGAGACCTGGGGAGACAAAATCATGATTGTGTTACTGATGATGTCTGGGGAGGAGACATTATCATCATTGTGCTGCAGATGCAGCCTAGGTATACATCATCGTTGTGTTAAAGATGAGTCCTTGGGAGACATGGCCCTCATTGTGTTACAGATGACCCCTGTGGAGAAATGATTATAATTGTGTTTCAGATTAGGTTTTGGGGGAAATGATCCTCATTGCGTTTCACATGAGGCCTGGGAAGTCATGATCATCATTGTGTTACAGGTGAGGACTTGGGAGACATAGTCACCACAGTGTTAAAGATGAGGCTTGGGGAGATATGATCATCAATGTGTTAATGATGGAGCAAGGGTAGATATGATCATCTTTGTTTTACTAGTGAGGTCTGGGGAGACATAATTATCACTGTTATAGAGAAGGGCTAATGAGATGAGAATGTAAAGAGCCAAAATGTTATATTTCTCTATATTTCTTTATATCAAGCTTAGAGAAAAATAGAAGTCACTTCCTTGTGGGAGCTCATAAAAGAATGGAATGAAACACATGCTTAAGCAGATGGGGATGGCAGATAAACAAGATGCTCTGCTGGTCTGAGTAGCATTACACCAGGCCTGCAATGTTGAGAAAAATCCCTAAGTGCAGATAAGTGGGACATTTGGAGTCTCTTGGTCACAGGCCTACTCCCATACCCCCAAGTGCTTCCTGTAACTGACCAACAGAACTGTTCACAAGTTCGTTTTGTTTTTTCTTCCCTATATTCTTCTAAGAATGGAATGTCCCTGCTGTAATGCGCCAAATTCAACTTTATGTTTAAAATTATTTTTATGTCTGTAACTGTAGCGTGAGTTGTGATTTATGGTTTAGCTCCTATCCTGTTTCTGCAATAAACATTTTGTACTTTTTGCCAATAAAAGCAGACACTCCAAGCAGTTTGGGGCTGCTCTCCGAGAACCCACCTCTGATGTGCAGCCCTGGAGCATGTCTATTCACACCCAGCACTTTGTGAGACAAGGGTCTTATTTGTGTGACACTGGGCCCCACTACAGCCTCATCATAGCAGCAGCTCCTGGAACCATTTGCATTTCATGACCACTCCACACATTTTTCATGCTGCTGAAACCAAAACCAGGTGTTCAGGACTGCAGGACACAGCCATATTCTTAATTTAGGGATGAAATAAATCATGATCTTGAAAAGCAGGTTTCTTCTCCAGTTCCACCTCTTTCCAAGAGTTTGCATTTATATCAGTCTTTCCTCAGGCATCCTCCCCATTATTTTAAGGTCAAGCAGTTGTGCCATCTTCCTTAAGATTGTTAATATGTTTGACAATAGCAGCTTCAGTAACCTAAAACCAGTTTTAGTGTCTGTAATTTTTACTTGCTTAAGGTTTTCCAACTTAAAATCTTAAATCTCTCAGTCCAATATCTTTAGCCAAGTCCATCAGTCTATTAAAAATTTAACCATTATCAAACTCTGGGCATGAGCAGCAGAACACAGGCATCCCTTTTGCCAGTAGCCTAGCAAAATACACTCTTCTACTAAAAAGTAAGGTGAATAATAAATTATCAACCACAGCAGAGAAATAGGAGAGATCCAGAGCGTCTAGAGTTAACAGAAGCATGCAAAAGCAGCTCCAGCAGCAGCTGCACCAGGTGCACGTGGCCACAGCTGTCAGGCTCATCCTAAGCTGCAGGAATAAAGCCACATGAGGGGAATTTACACTCACACCCAGGCTCTGTGCAAACTCAAGAAGTGTGGAAGGTAGGATGGCAGAGAGAATCAGAATGGCTCATGAGGAAGAGGATCATGAGGGCCAGTGGGAGAACATCAGCCACCATCCATAGCCTCCCCTCTCCCACCGACAGCACAAATGCCAGACAGCACCAGAGACCTTGGGAAGGGAACTACACAGCACCAAGCACAGACAATCAGAGCAGCCACACACAGACCCAGCCAGCCTACCTGAGACCACAGAATGGTCACAGATAACACCAAACATGGTTGTCGTGGGTGACTTCAACTCCCACCCTCACCAATTTACAGGTGATGCCAGCCAAAATAAGCAGAGATTCAGCTGGATTAAATGAGGTCACAGAAAATATGGACCTAACAGATATCTACAGGATATTTCATCCAAATGCTACAGAATACACATTCTTTTCAGCAGTACATGAAACATTCTCTAAAATAGACCATATGCTAGGATACAAAGCAAATCTTAAGAAATATAGGAAAATTAAAACAATTCCTTGCACTCTATCTGATCACAATTGGATCAAACTACAAATCAATAGCATGAAAAGCTAGAGCATACACAAAATAATGGAAACTAAACAATACACTACTAAATGATGAATGGGTCAATGAAGAAATTAAGAAGGAAATAAAAAAATTCATAGAGTCAAGTGATAGGGAGAACACAACATACCAAAACCTTTGGGACACAATGAGGGCAGTCCTAAGAGGGAAATTTATAGTTTTAAGTTCCTACATATAGAAAATAGAAAGGTTGTAAGCAAACAACTTAATGCTTCACCTTAAGGCCTTGGAAAAAGAAGAACAAAGCAAAACAAAAATCCATAGATGGGAAGAAATAACAAAGATCAGGGCAGAAATTAATGAACTAGAAACCACAAAAAAATGTTAAGAATCAGTGAAACAAAGAGTTTGTTCTTTGAAAGGATAAACAAGATTGATAAACCCTTAGCAAATCTGTCCAAAAGAAAGGGAGAAGAGACACAAATTAATACAAGTAGAGGTGAAAAAGGCACCATCACAACATATACCAGGGAAATTCAAAAAATCATAGGGACATCCTATAAGAGGATACGTTCCACTAAGTTTGAAAATGCTAAAGAAATGCATGATTTCCTTGATTTATATGACCTACTTAAATTAAATGAAGATGAGGTTAGTCATGTAAATAGACCAATAACAAGTGTGAGACTGTTTTAGATGAAATATCTAATATCTAATTTCAAAAGAATGATGCTATCTATACTCAAAGAAATGAAAGAAGAAATAAAAGAAGAAATGAAAGGAATCTGAGAAGAAAACAAAGGAATTAAAGAAGAAAACAAACTCTTGAAACAGAATACAGAAAAATAGCTTAGCTAAATAAAAAGGTCATTACAGGACATGAATAAGGAAATAGAAATACTTAAGAAAAACCAGGCTGAAACCCTAGCTCTGAAGAACACAGTCAGTGAAATAAAAAACTCTGTGGAAAGTCTTGTCAGTAGAATGGATGAAGGAGAGTACAGAATATCTAAACTAGAAGACCAGATAACAGACCTATCGCAGTCCAACAAAGAGAAAGACAAGCTAATAGAAAGGTATGAATGGGAACTCCAAGACATGTGGGACACTATGAAAAGACCAAACATAAGAATTTAAGGTATAGCAGAGGGGGAAGAATTTCAATCCAGAGGCTTAGTAGGTGTTTTCCACAAAATCATAGAAGAAAATTTTCCCCAAATGGGGAAAGAAATGCCAATGCAAATACAAGAAGCATTTAGAACACCAAACAGACAAAACCTAGACAGATCCTCTTCTTGCCATGTTATAATTAAACTACTAAACATGTAAACCAAAGAAAATATATTGAAAGCAGTTAGAGAGAAAAAGCAAATGACCTTCAAAGGGAAACCCATCAGGATCACTGAAGATTACTCAACACAAACTTTAAAAGCCAACAGGGCCTGGAGTGATATATTCCAAGTTCTGAAAGATAAAAACTGTCAATCGAGATTACTTTATCCTTCAAAGCTATCTATCCAAATTTATGGAGAAATAAGGACATTCCACAACAAAGACAGGCTAAAGGAATTTATGGCAACTAAGCCAGCTCTACAGAAAATATTTGCAGGAATCATTCATGCTGAAGAGAAAGCAAAACACACACAGCAGGAAATAGGAAAAAATAAACCATACTCAAATAACACTTAAAACAAGTGAGTAAAGTGAAAACCAGGAAGAACTACAAAACAAGAAAAATGGAGAGCTCAAATACATATCTTTCAATAATAACTCTGAATATCAATGGCCTCAATGCCCCAACCAAAAGACATAGACTTGCAGACTGGATTAAAAAGCAGGATCCTACCATCTGTTGCCTCCAAGAAACTCACCTCTCATTAAAAGGTAGAAACCTTCTTAGGGTGAAAGGTTGGGAAAAGTTATTTCAAGCAAATGGGCCTAGGAAATAAGCAGGGGTTGCTATCCTAATTTCTGACAGGATAGTCTTCAAGCCAACATTAGTGAGGAAAGTTAAAGAAGGTTACTTTATACTGATTAAAGGAACACTCCAACAGGAGGACATCACAATCCTAAACATATATGCTCCCAACACAGGGCTCCCAATTTCATCAAACAAACAGTATTAGACTTAAGGTCAGAGATAACTCATAACACAATAGTAGTGGGTGGCTTCAATACCCCGCTCTCATCACTTGACAGCTCTACCCAACAAAAAATAAACAGAGAAACATCTGCATTAAATGATATCATGGAACAAATGGACTTAACAGATATATACAAAACATTCCATCCAAATGCTGCAGAATATACATTCTTCTCAGCAGCATATGGGACATTCTCTAAAATAGACCATATATTGGCCCACAAATCAAATCTTAACAAATACAGGAAAGTTGAAATAATCCCTTGTATGTTACCTGACTACAGTGGGATTAAACTGCAAATCAGCAACAAGAAAAACTACAGAGAATACAGAAATTCATGGAGATTAAACAGTACATTACTGAACAATGTATGGGTCATTGAAGAAATTAAAAAGGAAATCAAGAAATTCATAGAATCAAATGATGATGAGAATGCAACACACCAAAACCTTTGGGACACAAAGAAGACAGTCCTACGAGGGCAAAAGTATCCCTCATAATAGATGGTGAAAGAAAAATGTTCCATGGTAAACTCATCTTTACAAATAAATGAACACAAAGCCAAACCTAGAGAAAATACTTCATGGAATTCTCCACACAGAAGAAACAAATAAACAATCTCAAGAGCCCCCAAGAAGCAGTACACATTAACCAAAAAAAAAAAAAAAAAAAACACAAAGACCACAAAGACCACAACCCACCACAATATGGCAGGTATTAAACCTCAAAGTTATATCTCTGAATATTAATGGCCTTAATTCACTATCAAAAGACATAAGCTAACAGGGTGGATCAGAAAACTGGACCCCTCAATCTGCTATCTTTTAGAAACCCACCTCACCACTAAAGACAGACACCTCCTCAGAGTGAAAGGGTGGAAAATGATATTCCAAGCAAACACAAATAAGAAAAAAGCAGGCATAGCTAGAAGGCCACTTCTACTTATCAAAGGAACAATCCATCAAGAGGATATGTGGCACATGTATCTGGTGTTCAGCACCATTCACCCATATTCTTTCTCTAACTCTCTCCTCCCTACCTCATTCTTTCTCCCAAATAAATAAATAAATATTTACAAAATAAAGTTCAAGGCAATCTTTGGCTACATAGTGAAGTTGAGGCAGACTGAGCTATTTGGTACCCTGTCTCAAAAAGAAATGATAAACAAAACACCCCAAAATTCTGCTTCCTTTGCAAAAGCAAGTGCATCATTCTTCTAAATGTCACGTGGGTCCCAACCTCAATGTGTGGGAGATGAAGGGAATTGGAGGCAGGAAGGGAGGCAGTGGTGAAGAGGCCTAGCAGTTAAGGCACTTGCCTGCAAAGTCAAAGGACCCAGGTTCAATTCCACAGAACCCATGTAAGCCAGATACACAAGGCAGCACATGTATCTGGAGTTCATTTGCAGTGGCTGGGGACCCTGGCATGCACATATTCTCTCTCTCTCTCTCTCCTCTGAAATAAATTTAAAAAATAAAAAATGGAACCCATTTTTAGAAAAAACAAAGACAAAAGAAAAATAGAAAAATGGTCATGCATGTTGGCACATGGCTTTAATTCCAGCAATTGGAAGGCTAAAATAGGAGATCATTGTGAGTTCAAGGCTGGCCTGAGACTATATAGTGAATTCTAGGCCATCCTGGGCTAGACCAAGACTCTACCCTGAAAAATAAACATAACTGAGTAAATAAATAAATTGTTGACAAGGATGTGGAAAAATTGTACCTTTGTACAGTTCCTGTTTGGAAAGCTGAATAAAGCTCAGGAGATAGATGGTTGTGATGTTTACATATTTCAAGCCCCAGAAGTTTCTACTTAAAATGATTTGAAGGACAAGTTTGATATTATGTGTTTTTTAAACATACTGACATGAACTGAAGTACATATTAACTATCCTAAACATCACATTCAATGACTAGCCACCATCATCTATAAGAATATATGTAATGGGGCTGGAGAGGTGGCTTACTAATTAAGGTGCTTTCCTGTGAAGCCTAAAGACCCAGGTTCATTTCCCCAATATGCACATAAGCATGATATACAAGGTGGCTGTTTTAGTCAGGTTCACATTGCTGGCAGAAAGCACCTGACCAAGAGCAGCTTGTAGGGAAAACAAGACTTTATTTTGGCTTACAAACTCAAAGGGAAGCTCCATGATGGTAGAGGAAAAATGACAGCATGAGCAAACATGGACAACACCTACTGACCAACATTAGAAGGACAACAGCAACAAAGAGTGACAAACACCAGCAAGGGGAAACTGGCTATAATACCCATAAGCCTGCCCCCAACAATACATTGCCTCCAGGGGGCTTTAATTTACAACTCCATCAGCTGGGAACCGAGCAGTCGGAACACCTAAGTTTACAAGGGACACCTGAATCAAACACCCCAGAGGTGCATGTATCTGGAGCCATTCATTTGCTGTGGCTACAGACCCTGGTGTGCCCATTCTCCCCCGTCACAAATAAGTAAAGAAAATGTGTTTTTTTAAATATATGCATTGAGTTTGGAGAGATTTTTCACTGGTAAAGGCATTTGCCTGCAAAGCCTAACAACTCAGGTTCAATTCCCCTGTGCCCATATAAAGCCAGATGCACAAAAGTGCACATGCATCTGGAGTTCATTTGCAGTGGCTACAGGTCCTGGCATGCCCATTCCCTTTCTCTCTCCTTGTAAATAAATTTTTTAAAAAGAGTGTATGTCAGAGGAAGATGAACATCACTGTGCATACCTCTAATTCCCATAGAGAAGGCTGAGTCAGGAGCATCCTGAGTTGGAGGCCAGCCAGTGATACATAATGTGACCTCACCTCTAAGTAAAAATAAAAAGATCCAAAGGTATATCTCAGTGCAAAAGAACTTGCTTAGCACACACTAGACCCAGGGTTTGATAGCCAGGAACAGAGGATAAGCACTGACAGTTACTCCAATTTAGCTCCAAATAAGAGTAAAATTGCTTTGCCTTCTGGAGAGAGAGTGCATGGAGGCCAGCAGCACAAGGCTTGATGCGTACACAGAACATGAAGTGTTCTGACATTATTACTTCCTGCACACGGGGCTCAGCTGTGAGGGAGACCAAAGGTGTGCACCAAGTGCTGCAGGCAAGAAAGACAAGGGAATAGTCTCCTCCTCTCCTTAGTCCTGGGCAATGTCCTGTAAAAATATACACATCTCCATAGCACAGCCAAAATATCATTGCTTCAACTTCCGCAGAGATGTGAGACAATATTTATTCACCCCAAATAAGGTACCAATGACAGACCAATGAAATAACGCAATTCAAGTCCAGCCCAGAGAGCCAGTGAGTATATTGGGGTTATTTAGAGGAATATGGATGAGGGGATATTTATAGGCACATGCATGACTGGAAAGTACCTGCATCGGCAAAAGTTCCACCTCCCATGGGTGACAACTCATGAAAGCTGTATCCCTGGAGGTGCTTGTGGAATGTGAAGGGGGCTGTTATTTAACCTTGTGGAGGGAGCTTGGGAAGCTTGTGAATTTTAGGAACTTTCTGAAACTTTCAGGTTATGTTCACTTCTGGAACATGGTTTCTCTAAATTCCCAAGTCTTACAGAGATTCCTGTGTGATGGGGAGGAGCACTCTGAAACGGTGCTTTGGGGTTCACATAGTCATTACAGCCATGAATTCATGGCAGCTTAAATTTCCTACAAAGATTAAGCCTATCAATACATCACCTTCATGGGGGAAGGATACATGTGACTCCACACCTCTAGAGAAGCTAATTGCACCTAATGATTGCTGGGAAAGGGGAGTCATGTTCATCAGTTGTGCTCCTACTGGTAAGTTGCCCATCCTGTTAAATCACCATGATCATGCAAGAAACCCTAACTTAACTCAATGAGGTTAAAAAAAACAGAATGAGGAATACCTGCAACCCCACTGAGGAGCGTCCCTAATGGAGTGGGAGCAGGGATGAGGGAAAAAAGGATACCAATGCATGATTTATCTATATAAAACATGTTGTTAATAATAATAATAATAAACATTTTTTTAAAGGAACAAAAGTAAGGAGTCATAGGAATGAAGAAATATGTTAGTGAGAGGTGGTGTTAGTAAGACAGTGGATTATTAGGCATAAGATCAAAATATGATATATATGTATTAAAATACCAAAATGCAGGCTAGAGGGATAGCCTAGTGGTTAAGGCATTTGCCCACAAAGCCAAAGGATCCAGATTCGATTCCCCAGGACCCACATAAGCTAGATGCACAAGGTGGTGCATGCATCTGGAGTTCGTTTGCAAAGCTGAAAGCCCTCGTCACCCATTCTCAGTCTTCATCTCTCTCTCTCTCTCACTCTCTTCTCCCTATATCTCTCTCAAATAAATAAATAATAAAATATTTATAAGTAAAATCTCAAAAATGGAGAAAATAGTGAAAAAAACAGTTGAAGAGGGTGGTTTCATGAAAGAAAATGAGAAGTGTCCAAATGGCCAAAAGAGATGAGAAAAACTCCCTGCAAAGAGGGATGTGCACTCACAAGCCTGTGCAGTTTCTATGAAGCCTACTCAGGCTCTACTTCCCTGGCCTTGCCCTCCATACACTCCTTGTTCTCTGTGTGGTTTTTCTTTGTTTGATTTTGAAATAGGGTCTCGCATAACCCAAGCTGGACTCAAAGTGACCTGGAGTGATGGCACATACCTGTGAACTCAGTACTTGGCAGGTGAAGGCATGAGATAAAATGTTCAACATATGTACTGAGTTTAAAGGCATGTACCACCAAGCCAGGTTCACTGCAGTCACTTCTTTGTCTGCATTTCCTCTAGATCACCTTATCCATAGTGAGGGTCTCAAAAGACAGTAACATGTTGAAGTCTCTGAAACATATACTAGCTCTGCACTTTCCACTGCATGGCATGTTTGAACATGTATGTGCTCATGAGGCACCTCTGAGGGTAATGGAAACAGGGCAGTTGTTAACACTTGTCCCCTTGACAGATCACTTGCCTGGTTTGTGCAAGGCCCTGTGTTTGATCCTTAGCAACACACACACACAAACAAACCCCTGTCCTCCATCTGTTCCCCATGCATTCTCTATTTCATGCAATGGTCTCCCTCTCCTCTTTACTATAACCGTGCCCAGACAACCTGAGTTATTATAACACACCATCTTAGCTCCCTTATTAATTTGGCACACGCTATTCTATAGCCTTGTTCACATTTACCATTCCCACACATTTTGCTAGTTCATCCACTGAAATGGTATATCCAGGCTGGAGGTGTGGCTCAGTGGTGGATTCATTGTTTACCTGGGATGTGTGAGGCTCTGGATTCGTGAAGAAGTTCCCATAGGGGGGAAGTAATGCCTGAGTTAACCATACTACATAGCTGATTGAATGTATAGAAAGTCTGTGGTAGTAAAAAGCTGCCTGTTACAGGTTTATAACCTAATTTTGTTGGGTTACCTTCAGTCCCATAAATAGTACTTATAGTCTACCTCACCCCTTGATCTAACATTGCCATTACTATCAGGTAAAATTCTTATTGGAATGTTCAAACAAACATCTTAGTTTCCACCAACCCATAGGCTAAGGATGGCATCATAAAACACCTGAGGCCTCTAGCAGAGACTTCTCTGCTTTAAAAACTCTTCCTTGATGTTTCCATGAATGTACTTTAAATGCCTAGATTTATAACTTTTTCATTCTATTACCATAAGTATTCCATGAGTCACGTAGGGTGGCCCACATTTTTACTCCCAGTACAAAAGAGGCTAAACTAGGAGGATCACCGTGAGTTTAAGGCTATCTTGGTTGACAGATTGAGTTCCAGGTCAGCCAGGCTAGAGTGAGACCAGGCTTAAGAAATGAACCAAAAAATTCTGAAACTTTTACCATGTTGAAACATCATATTTCATGTAACCTAGACCTGTTCCCAGGCCATCAGCTCTCAGATTTGTCTCAGAATAAAGTATTCATTATGCACTTGAGGTAAGAACTGGGGTTTGACATCCCAATGCCACAGATTAAAAAAAAAAAATGAAAATGAAAATGAAAATTCAGCTCCAGAGCCGGGTGTGGTGGCACACGCCTTTAATCCCAGCACTTGGGAGGCAGAGGTAGGGGGATTGCCATGAGGTCGAGGGCTCCCTGAGACTACATAGTTAATTCCAGGTCAACCTGGACCAAAGTGAAACCCTACCTCGATAAACAAAACAACAACAACAATAACAAAATCAGTTCCAGTTCTCCCCTGAGAGTTTCAGGTTCTTTCACATGTCCATACCATTGCACTTGACATTCTCATCGCCCTGCTGACAACTTGAGTCAGATAGACTTACTTTTGAAAATGACATGCAAACTGCAGGGTGCTCAGCAACATCCCTGTACCCACCCACAAGGTCAGGTGCAGCATTGTATACTCCACCCTCAACTAAATAATAAAAAAAGACCCCTGACATCACAAAATATCATTGAATGGTTAAAACAAACTCATTTCTCCTGAGATCAACACCAGCAACACAGTCTGTAACATTTTTCTGGTATTACCAGACCAGTTCAGGGAGAAGCACAGGGGCAACATGGAAATTGGAGACATGCTGTGACTTTGGTTTAATTCTGTCAGGGAAGGAGCTGGAGAACTGCAAGTGGCCACCAAGTGAACAACAGAAATACAGGTCTGAGCCTCCATGTGAAGAAACAGGCAAGAAAACACAGGTCACAGTGTAGAAGAATTTCAGGGCTCAGAGTGGGTTGGACTACCCACTTTCTCACATCATAATAATAAAGAGAAAATAGACACATGTCTTAGATAAACTTTTGATCTAAACAGATATTCAGAGGAATGCAAAAGCTACTGTACTGGCTTTGGTGTATACGAAACCCTCACTACATGGAGAGAAGAGTCCATAGGTCCACAAGGAGACATAGAGAACCATTAACACCTTAAATCTCAGAGTCATGACTAATTACTTGACCCCCCCCCAAAATGAAATGATTGCCTTTCTTTCCCCTCCTATATTTACTGTTAGCTATAGATGAAATATAAGATATCTCTAAGAATCCTTTCTTATCCCAAATTTCCACCTCTCTCAATATAGCACAGATTTAAGTTTGAATTCCTGTCTTTGCTCACTTGCCTCTGAAAGTATAAGTATCAAGGACTGAATTCTGGTTTCAGAAACACACAGTGACTGGTACCTATGACAGTTGTGGGAAGAAAAGTCAGGGTATTGTGAAGTCACCAGTCAGTGGGGTGAGAGGGAAATGATGGAACACAGACTTCATACACAAAGCCAGTGTCTCATGCATTAGACCCTCAAGAGATAGATGCATCAGAGCCCTGAGCATTGTCCCTGCTTCCCAGGCAGTGTGAGCTTGGATCCCTGCTTATTAACCGGGTTACTCCTTCCTCCCCATCACCATGACGACCAGACACAGTTCTGAGAACCAAGCCAGCACCAATTTCCAGAATGGGGAAGGTGGGTTGAGAATGGTCACTCATCCTGCACAAGGCATGTGTCTCTCCTCCCTATAAGGAAACCCACACCTACCTACTTCTATCCTGGTGGTCTGAATTCCACACACTCCATGTCCTAGTCTTGTCTTTGCAGATCCTATTGCTAACTCAGAGTGCCATCTCAAGAGTATAAACCCAGGGCCCAGCTTCTCAGGATATCCTCACTGTGATAAATAGGGTGATGGGTTTGTTTATCTGTGGAGCTCTACCTACCGACTATCTCCTTTCTCCTCTCCAGGTGGCTGGGAAGCCACATCATACATATGATCTTCATGTAGGTCCTAGGGCACCCTGCCTGTTGCCTCATATTTGGGCTGTGTGATTCAGGACACCTTGTTTCCTATATCACAGAAAACATTCTTGTTCAGGGAGGTTTGATATGTGCCATTTCAGGAAGGTCAGTACATCTCACACCCACATATCAAATGAAGGATCTAAGGAGATTGTTAAAGTTATTTACTTGCAAATTTTACAGCTCCTGTTCAATTCCCCACCATCCACATAAAGGCACGTGCACACAGCATACCCACTCCAAGTCAATGAGAAGTGGAGTCAAGAGAACCCAGAAGTTTACCGGCCAGCGAGAATGGTGTCCATGAAGCAGATAAAACAAAAAGACAGCACACCCAGTAAAACAAGTGAAGCCCTGTGTCAAGCAAAGTGGAAGTTGTCCTCAGACCTCCACATGTACTCTGTGGCATGCACATGCTAATTCACACAGAAGATACTTGAATCACATCACTTCTCTCTTTAATGGCATCTTCTAAATTCCTATATACACACTAAGTATCACATTAACCAACCAATCTGAAGATCTCATCCAAATAACAGGTTAGTCATCTCTGTTCCTGGAATACTCTGAGCTTCCTTTCCATTCAGTAACTAACCTAGTCTTCCATTCATGAAGTGTCAGGATTTTCCTGACACCAGCCTGCCCCTCCCAAACTGTCATTTCTTCACAGGCCCAGTGATTCTCTAACAATCTCTACCTGCCTATCACCATGGAGCCTTAGGTAAACACCTTCTCCCAAATTACAGTGAGCTTATTGAACTTAGGGCTTTCCCACTTTAATTAATCACACTCAGTAGTGCTGGATATTCATTTCTCACATCCCAAAGGCTCTCAAAGTTTTGGGTTAAGGCCAGAGGCTAGTAAAGCCAAGACCTCACTTAACTCTCCTTCCTGCTTTTCCTTCTAGTATTTAGTACCTAACACTGTTGGTTTTTACTTTCTGTCCATATACACAGGAAAATGAAGGCAATGTCTGTAAGCAGACCACACTGAGATTAGAAAATCAGCATGGAGAGGTGAAGACACTTGTGGGTGGCACGCTGAAGTTGGGTTTGGGCTGAGGCCAGGCCTATCACCAGGGGTCCTCGTAGTGTCACCAGGGAGCTTATGTGACCCCTCTACCTGGTGCTGAGAGGTCTAACTTGCAAGCAGATCACCATGGTCACCTCCTCCACCACCACCTCACCAGACAGAGGGTCAGGAAAATGAACTCTGCTGCTTCCTCCTCACCATTTGCACCTCCCTGCCTTTAAGTTTACAATTTCCCCAGTGCTCTGGTAGTGGTGCAGCATTAGCATTTCACAGGCTGGTCCACCTTTCCTGGACATGGGGAGGGGCGGCAGAGCCATCCACCATTCCTGACAGGAGGGCGGCTTGCAGAGGGGAGTGGGATGCAGCTGTACTGAAGCAGAAACTTTGCAACTCACAGAGATCTTTCCTCCCACCCACCCATAGAGCAGATGCAGGACTTCTGGAGCCTGAGGATGCCTCCGTGGAAGATGCGACGCCTGGCCAGAAGATTCCACAGGCTCACTGTGTGTGCCTGACAACAGGATGGTCAAACCACTGGGATTGACCACACTCAGGCCTGGGTTCTGCAACCCTTCCCTGCTTCCCTTGCCCTTCCTTCCTTTCTTTCTTCCTTCCTTTCTTATCTTCCATTTCCCCTCTTTTCCCCCTTCCTTCTTTCTCCCCCACTTTACTCCTTCCTTCAATTCCTGTCTCCTTTCTTCCTTATTTCTCTCCCTCACTCCCTCCTTTCTTCTTTCCATTCTTCTCATTTTGCCCCTTTCCTTCCTTCCTTTTATTCTCCTTGCCTTTCCCCTCTTTTACCTTCATTCTTTCCTTTCTTCTCCTCCTTTTCCTATTTTTCCTTCCCATGTTATTCCTTTCCTCTATTATTTACCCTTTACCCCTTTTTTCTACCTTCCTTCCCTTATTTTGTTCTTCTTCCCATTCATCTCCCTTTCTCCTTTTTTTCTCTCTTTCCTTTGCCCCCTTTTTCCTCCCTCTCTCCGTTTCCTCTTTCCTTCCCTTCCTCTCTTTATCTCCTCCTCTCCTTTCCTTTTTGCTCTTCCGTTTTGAGACACACTCTATATAGTCCAGACCTGCCCTCAAACCTTGAAGCTCCTACCTCAGCCTCCCACTGGGGTTACAGTTTACCACGCCCAGATTTGGGGGCATGTATGCATGCCTGTACACGGTCGCGCGCATGTGTGTGTGTGTGGTGTGTGGATGTGCACTCATGTTCCAGGGCGGTATACTGGAGCTCGGTGTGGGCCTGGCCAGCCCTTTGCCTGGCTTTCTCGCAGCACCACCCGGGCAGCCCCGTGACCCCTCCATCCAGCGTGATCCTCCTACCTGCAGCAGAGCGCTCTCACTTGCCCCCAGACTCTCCATGGCCGCCTCCTCCGCCATCCAGCAGGATGGAGGCTCCATAAAATGAACTCCGCTGCTTCCTCCACACTGCTCACGCCAACCCGCCTTTCAGTTTACAATCTGCTGAGCATTTTCCCTGGCACACAGACAGGCCACCGCCAGCGCCAGCACCACCGACCCCTCCGCCCTGCCAAGCTGCTGGAGAGAGGCTCAGGAGAAAGAACTCCTCAGCTCCCGCCTTTTTAAAGTTTACAACTGCCCTAAGGACTCTCTGGGTGAGCGGCATCATTGTGACGTCACGGGCAGTTCCACCTGTGTACAAAGCGTGGGAGGCCGGAACCACCCACCAGTCAGGAGGGGAGGGCAGCTGGCAGAAGATGAGTGGGCTGCAGATGTATGGGAGCAGAGACTTTGCAGCTAATAGAGCTTGTGCACACTCCAAACACTCAGAGAGCAAATGCAGGAGCATCTGGGACCTGAGGTGCAGCTGTGTGTACTGACAGACCACCAGCTTCCACCAACCCAAGGTTTAACAATGTCATCAGATAGCATGTGAAGCCTATGGTGGAGATTTCCCTGCTTTGCTAAAACCTGCCTGCCTGATGGTCAAGCAATGTATTTGAAAAGTGCGTTGATTTACGACTTGACTTATGTAATTATGAAAACTTCATGAAACTGTTGACACACTTGGACAGGGAATTTTGAATAACCTTAATCTGTGTTCCTGGGAAACGGTCAATTATATTTGGCCCTAGACTAAACTATCTCTAGTCCCCTTTCAGGTGAGAGCTTCATCTTTTGCATGGACTGGGGTGCAGCTGTGCTGAAGCAGGGACTTTGCAGCTCACAGAGCTTGTGTCCCACCCCGTACATACCCAGAGAGCAGATGCAGGGGTTCCTGGTACCTAGGGTGCAGCTATAATAAAGCAGAAGCTTTGCAGCTCACAGAGCTTGTGCCCTGCCCCCCCCTGCACTTACCCAGAGAACAGGTGTGGGGACTACTGGGTGTTGAAGAGGCCTGGTGTGATGGTGTGATTCCTGAGGCCAGAAGATCCCATAAGTCCCACAATGTGTGCATGAAACACAATGGTCATCCCACAGGGATTGACTGTGCTCAGGCCAGGGATCTACAGCCCTGCCCTCCTTCCCTTTTCCTTCCTTTTTTTTCTTCCTTCCTCTTCCCAGTCTTCTCCACTTTCCTCTTTTTTCTCCCACTCTTTCTTTGCTCCCTTACTCCCTCCCTCCTGTCTCTACTTCTTTCCATTCGTCACTTCTCCCCTCTTTTTTCAACCTTTCATCCTGCCACTCTTCACTCTTTCCCCCTTTTTCTCCCTTTCTCTCTATTCTTCTCCTCACTTTCCCACTCGTTTTTCTTCCTTCCTTTCTTCTCTTCCCTTTCCCCCTTTTCTTCTTCCCTCCTTGCCTCTTTTCTTCCCTTTCTCCCTTTATCTCTGGCTTGCTGTGAGCTCAAGGCCTGGTGAGGACTCCATGTCATGTCTCCTCTGTGCAGTCGAAATATTACCTTCCTCCCCTGCAAAGTTCTGGCACACAGGAAAGGCATGAGATAGCTGGGATGGAGAAGGGTGTGTGTGTGTGTGTGTGTGTGTGTGTGTGTGTGTGTGTGTGTGTGAGTGATGAGATGGAAAGCAGCCCTGAGATTAGGTAAAATATCTCACCAACAGAAGTGCATCCACGACAGTGTGGAATGTATACTTACATTGTGTATTTACATTATATTTATAATTACAAGAGATGAACCCCACAGGGAAGATCCTATCTTTATGATGTCTGAAGGGATTTATAAATAGTACAGAAGCTTTACAGCATCCTAGTGTCATGGCCTTGGCTGCCCTGCCAGCCCCCTTTCAAAGGAATAGCAGAGACAAAGCACCCAGTAAAGGTTAATTACAAGTAGCTGGGCGCTGCTGCTCCTACCAGGCCCAGCAGTCTGAGGGAAGTGAAGGGAAGGGGCAAGGACTGGGAAGACCACACAGGAACTTAGGTGGATGTGAGGGATTTGGGGAAGCCCCTACTTGGGAAACTAGACAGGGCTTGGCCTGGGAAGTTATTGTTCCTGGGATGAGAGTGCTGATCTCAGACATTTATCTCTCACTGTTTAATGCTGCAGGCTGGAGTGATGATTGGAAAGTCCCTCAGTGGGCTCTGGAGACAATGTGTTTGGTGAATGCCCAGTGTGGGGAGGAAAGTGGATCTTGGACAACAGGATATTTTGTAAGAAACATCTAGAAGCAGGAAGTGAGGATAGAGACATGGGAGGCATAGCTTCATGGGTGGTGTAGGTGAAACCTGGATTCTGAGCAGCTGCTTACAAACTTGAGGTGATCCCAGCTCAGAGCTAAGTCCAGGCAGATATGGGCAGCAAGGGATGTTACTCTTGAGGTCTGTAAATTTGGAGGCAGGCATGTGGAGGAATGATGTGGGCATGGGCAATGGCAGTGATGGGAAGTAGCCTGGGATACAGGAGGACTTCTTGGAGAAGGGGGCTGGGGAGCTGTGCAGATCGGCACAGTGACACTCACCTGTTATCCCAGCACTCAGGAATCAGAGACAGGAGGATCATGAGTTCAAAGGCAGCCGGGGATATGTATGTATAGCAAGACCTGTTCCCAAAAAATATTCTTGGGGATGAAGCTCATTGGGAATTGTTTGTCTTGTAAGCCTAAAGACCTGAATTTGATCCCCAGAATCCATATAAAATAGCCAGGTGTGGTGCTGCAGGCTTGTAATCCTAGCACTGGGGAGATGAGATAGGAGAGTCCCTGGGGCTGAGTGGCCAGCCAGTCTAGACTATTTGGCGAGTTCCAGGCCAGTGAGAGGCCCTATCTCAAAAACTGCCAATGGCATTCCTGGAAATAACACACAAAATTGTCTTTCATCCCCATTGACTGTGTGCATGTATACTTACATACACACATACACTGCACACATGAAAACATACAAACACACATCCACACACATATTTCACATTTTTATTTTCATTTTTTAAAAAAATTATTTACAAACAGAGAGAGGTAAAGAGAAGACAGACAGACAGATAGGCTAGGCACTCCAGGACCCCATCCACTACCAATGCATTCCAGACACATGTGGACCTCATTTTAGGTGGGTGTGATGGAATCAAACATGGGTTGTTAGGCTTTTCAGGCAAGCACCTTAACCAGTAAGCCATCTCTCCAGCCCCTCTATCACATTTTTAACAATAAAGAATCCTTGGGTGAGAGAAAAAGATGTTGGGAGAGAAATCTGGTTAAAGCAGGTTTAGAGTGAGTAGGAGCTCCAGGAAGACAAGAAGAGTAGCCTGAGATCCTGTCCATGGATGGATCTTGTAGAACAAAAGGCCCAAAGATTATGCTTAGAACAGTCTGGAAACTTTTAGCAGCTGAACAGGCCATATTCCAGCTGGGCAGAGGGTGGCAGGAGTAGTGACAAAAAACCCTCCCTAGGGCCCAAGGTCAGAAATAAGCCCATCTGGGCCACAGAGAAAAGTGGCCTGGACTGGGATGAAATGACTGGGCCTGCAGCAGGTACCTAGGCCTGCATGCCAGACACTCTGCAGATTTCCTGCCTTGATTGAGAAATGTCCTAATTATCCTGGCTGTGCTGTGGGTGCCAGGAGGGTGGGGCTGTCAGCCAGAATTGTGATGCTTTGAGACTTGAGTCCTGGCTCTGGTTCTGGCTGACCTCTTGAGAAAGTGACAACTGGTCCCCTACAGGTACCAAGCAGAGCCTGGAAGAGAGCAGAAGGTGGAGCCTGCTCCAGTGTCTTCTCAATGTTCAATCAGACTCAGAACCAGAAGTTTAACTAGGTTGAGAGGACCTTTGTGGGGATTAACAGAACACATGAAAATTATTGAAGGAGGGCTGGAGAGATGGCTCAGCAGGTAAGGTGCTTGCTTGCAAAGCTTCATGGCCTGGGTTCAATTCCCAGTATCCATGTACAGCCAGATGCACAAACTGGTTTGTGTGTCTGGAGTTTGTTTGCAGTGGCAAGAAACCCTCATGCATCTGGCTACACTATTCTCTCTCTCCCCTTGCAAATAAATGAATAAAGAATTTCTAAAAGAAATTTATTCAAGGAGACCTCAGTGGCTGCACGTTGTCATCATTTTCCATGGCCATCATGGCATGTCACCTTGCCTGGAGATGTGACTTGCTGACTCCTCTACGTATACCTGAGTGTATGTCATGTGACCTCAGGCAAGGCCTTTCCCTCTCTGAGCCTCAGCTTCCCTCTCTGGGTTGGTGTGGTCATGAAATGAGGGACTGAGTGTGGAGCCTCCCAGCATGCTGAATTCCAGTAAGCACTGAGACACAGTAGACCACAGGGCTGGGGGTTTGAGGAGCCCCAAATGGGGTTCTTGTGGCAGCAGGTGTCAGGATAACACCCTTGGGGAAGTGTGTGTGGCCATCTGGACAGGGTAGATCATGGCTTCTCAGGGTTTATGTTTCTGTCAGGCCTTCACCATCATGGAGCAGAATCAGGATGGTTTCATTGACAAGGAGGACATGAGGAACAGCTTTACTGCACTGGCTGGATGATGTAGTAATGGGGAGAACTTGGAGCTGGGCAGGGAGGTGTTGCTATGTGCAGACCACCAATCAGGAATAGGTGACTGGGGACAAATCAAGGTCAGGGCATTGATTGATGGGCTTGTGAGCTTAGTGTTCTTCTGTGCCCATCATACTCTTGCCCCACTTCTCTTCTCCAGGTTGCATCAATGTCAAAAATGAGTAGTTGGATGCCATGAGAAGGAGGTTCCAGGCCCATCACCATGTTTAGGGAGAAACTTTAGGGTGATGGAGGCACTCAGGAGGTGGGGAGGGGCTAGGGATAGGTAGTAGACATGTCTCCCTATGGGGCCCTGATGTTTACAGAAGCACAGTTGAGAACCTGGTGTGCCTCTCCCCAAGCACCGTCCCCTGGAAGCACACACCACCCCAGGCCCTGCATCAGTTTCCACCTAGGCTCATTACCCACAATCAAGACAGCACCTTCCACTTCCTTCCTATTACGATTCCCCCCACTGCTTTTTTTTTTGAGGGAGGGTCTCATGCTAGCCCAGACTGACCTGGAATTCACTGTGTAATCTTAGGCAAGCCTCAAAATCACAGTGACCATCCTACCTCAGCCTCCTGAGTGCTGGCATTAAAGACATGTGCCATCATTCCCAGCTTATTTCCCTCATCTACCTGCCTCTTTTGCCTGTCTGTCCCCTTTGATGGTGAGTGACAGGCAAAGAGCTATGGGGAAAGTGGTTCTAAAAATACTCACCTTGTCCAATTTTGTAGCCACCACAGTCCCAGTGAAAGGATCAGAGAGCTGTGTTCACCAATAAGGAGTCTGAGCATGCTCAGAGAGGTCATGATGGTTGTTCCAGGTGCTCTGAGAAAAGAATAACTATAATGGAACCACTAACAGTCTCCTGGGACTCTGTATCCTGTCTGGGGCTAGAAAATGGGGCCATCTCTGTTCCCTTTCTCTCCTGACTCTGGGGTATCCTCTGCATAGTCATCTCCAAGTTGGAGGCTGCTATGACTGAAAGGAAGGGTCAGACTGGGCTGTGGGTGTACAGGGAGGTAGGCAGTGTGGTCACCCTCCCCTCAGGCTGCCTCTGACTGGCCCTGAAGATCAAGATCTGGACTCCGACACACTCAGGGTTGATCTTGGGTGGTCTGAGTTGCTGTTTACACCTTAATATTTCTGATAGAGTGCTTGTCTAGAATCTCCCAGAAAGGAGCAGGGGTGTGGCTCAGCAGGACAGCACTTACTGAAATTCCTCCAGTGAGAGGCTGAGGTCTGGCTCAGTTATAGAGCTCCTGTCTAGAAAACCCCAGTGTGGGAGTGTGGGGTGGCTCAGTGGCAGAGCACTTGCCTTGACTCCTCCACTGAGGGGCTGGGGTGTGGCTAAGTGGAAGAGTTTCTGCCTAGAATCCCCACTGAGGAGCTGTGGGCATAGCCTATAAGGAGGCACCTTCTGCTGTAATGTGAGTTGGGTACTAGGGGAAAACAGGAATTTAGTTGGGACCCTTTGGGATGCTCATGGGAAGGGAAGAGTGCTTTTTATCTCTGAAGGCCCTCAGCCTGTTTGGTGGATTGAAAAGTAGAAGCTTAAGGCTCATGATGCATCAGTCAGGCTTTGACTAAGCTGGAGCAGTGACCCAGGGCCTTGGTGGGACTACAGTACTGCAGCTTCTCTCTAGTTTTCAGGAACACACGACCTAGGAATCCAGCTGAGCTTGTCATGCAAACTTTGTCAGGGCTGTGTGCAATGATGTTGGGAGAGGCTGGCAGCCAGGAGGACAGCAGGCTGGGGTGGGCACTGTCTTTTCCTCTAATTGTGATAAGGAAATTTTGCAATGAGATGCCCCACAATGGCAAGCAGACAGTATGCAGGCTAATTTATGACACTCAAAGTGCTCAGAGCTGAGGGAGGAGGCAGGGTGTCACTGGCTAAGGTGAGTGTCCCACAGCTGTGCCTGGTCCTCAGGAAGCTGAGGGGCCAGCCACAGTAGTAAGGTCTCTTCACAGACTGGAATTCTCAGCTAGGTGATGCAAACAGGGATGCTGTGGATTTGAAGGCAGTGACCCCACTCATTCCTGATCAGGACCCTTGCACCACTCCAGCTTCACTGGCTTAAAGTCCATGACTCTTCTGCTTGGTCTACCTCGGAGGGCCTGCAGCCCTGGCCCAACTCCACCTGGCCTGAGCTGCAGGGCTGGGGACAGATGCCAAACACCTGCTCAGAGAAGTCAATGCTGATCTTCCCAGGTCTCCCAGTCTGATGGGGGATACAGAGGGCCCTGACCCAATGTAATGGGGGAGACACAGAGGAGACCTAGCCAGTCTTGTGCGGAGACATAAAGGACCTTGACTCAGTCTGATGGAAAGACACAGAGACCTATGACCCGGCCTGGTGGGGGAGACAGGGACAGTCCAAACTCAATCGTATGTGAGGATCTGGACACCCTGGATGTCCACAGGGGGTGGTTACATCCCATTTCTCTTATTAATGTTGGCTCAGTGATAAGTTGAGATATCATGTCTAGTCCCTGGGTGCACTGGATATGAGGGCACTCAGATAGGTTCACAGTCCTGATCTATTAGTGTTCATCAAAATCTAAGCATTGAGCCAGGTGCGGTGGCTCATGTGTGTAATCCCACCACTCGGGAAGTGGATGAGGAATTCAAGGTCATTCTTAGCCACATGTTGATTTTGATGTCAGCGAGGGATACATTAGACCCTTTGTCAATAAAACCTATCCAAGAAACAAACCCAAACCCGTATCTATTGGTGGCCATCAGCAGGCTGGCCCTATAAAGTGGACGAAAATAGACCTCTGACCGCATGACTTGGAGGGGCTTCCTAGAACCACATTGAGTTACCCAGGCTCCTCTTGAACTTGATCTGTAATGCAGATGGACCTTGAACTTTCAATCCTCTTGATTCCACCTCCTGAATGGCTGTGATGCCAAGCTGCATGCCCAGATTGAAACTGTTTTACTATTGAAATTTGGGTTTGAATATAAGGGTGCCAGGAAGTTCACAGGAATCTGAGGCTCTGCCCAGTAAATGCCCAGAGGAAGGTTGTTTACTGCACAGAAGATTGACTGACAGAATGCAAAGTCAGGCCTGAGTGCTGGCACAAGCCTCCTGGAGTGTGACATGTGTGATCTGGCTGCAAAATTGGGCCTCTTTCCCTGTCTGTGGCTGCCCCATGCTTCCTGCTTGGCTAGGACCTCCTATGTACATCTGTTACTGGAGGGAACGCAGGGATGTCCTGTGGCTGCTTTCCTTAGATGTCAGTATTTTCTAGCAGAACCACTCAAGGTTTCTGAATCTGGTTCTTTAGGGGCTCTCACCACAGGTTGAGCAAATCCAGGCCCCTCAAGAGGCCACACACTCCAAAAATGGCTTCAAGCTTCCTCATAAGCCTTGGGCTCAGTCTAAGCCCTAGGGATCCTCAATCCACTCACATGCATGGCCAATGGACTTTGGAGTCCTGGGATGACAGCTAACACTGTGAGCACAACAGCAGGTACCAGCTGAGCGTCTCCATCTGCAGAAAGGGACTAGTGGTCAGTTATCTGGTGGGACAGAAGGCAGACATGCCTAGAGCCTAGGACTAAGCCAGCCCCTCCCACAACTCCCTGCTTTTCAGCAGCCCAGGCTGCCATGGCTTCCACTGCTCACAAGTCAGGTTGGATCATTTCTCAGTGGGCTGACTTTGGATGTAGGCTTGTTGCCACCTAGGGCCACTACACCATCCCAAACATCACTTTCATTCTCTATATCCAGGAGGCATCCTTGGGCGGAAGCTCAGGCTGTAACAGTAAAGTTAGCACCAGCCCTGCTGTCTGCCCTGAGTGATCCTTGCACCCTCTGAGGGCAGCATGACCCTCATCCTGCCTGGGGACAAGCCCTCCTCCTGGACTCATGCACCAGTCAGGGGCTGTGTGATTCAATCTCCATAGTAGCTTCCTCAGGAAGTGTGGCCAGTCTGCATTACAGATGAGAAACTGAGTTGAGATACAGACAGGTCAGAGGTCAGAGTGCTGAGGTGAGGGCTGTGCTGCTGGGAAAAGGGGTGAAGGAGGCTGAGTAGAAGGGGCCAACTGACAACAGATAGTCCACACCTATAGATCCTATCAGATTTAAGTATTACTATTTTTTTAAAAAAAAATTTTAAATTATTTTTATTTATTTTTGGAGAGAGACAGAGAGAGATAGGCAGAGAGGAGAGGGAGAGACAGATGAGTCTCTCAGCTTCTGTGAACAAAATCAGATAGTGCGGCATTGCGCCCTTGCCACATCTGGCTAAACGTGGGACCTGGAGACTGGAACCTATCAGATTTAAGTATTACTATTTTTGAGGCACTGTCTCACTCTAGCTCACTGTCTCACTCTAACTCTGGGCATGCAGCTTGGCATTGCAGCTATTCAGGAGATTGAATCAAGAGGAATGAAAGTTCAAGGTCTGTCTGGATTACAGATCAAGTTCAAGAGGAGCCTGGGTAACTTAGTGAGACTGTTTCCAAATGAAAGTATTAGATGGTGGGCTGCTGAGATGGCTCAGTGGATAAAGTATTAACTTGTAAAAGTAATAGGAGGGCTGTGATGGACCTCAGTGCTAGAGCTCCTGACAAAAACCCTCCAATGAAAGGCTATGGGCATGGATGTGTGGTAGAGCACCTGCCTATGATCCCTCAGTGAGGAACTATGGCATAGCTCAATGGTAGAGTATTTGTCTAGAATCCCCCAATGAAGGGCTGGGGTCAGGGGTCAGTTGTCAAAGCATATGCCTAAAATCTGCCACTGAGGAGTTGGAGGTGGGGCTCTGTGGTAGAGCACTTGCCTAGAATCCCCCAGTGAGTGACTGGGATGTGGTTCAGTCTTAGAACGCCTGCCTAAAATCTGCCACTGAGGGGCTGGAGGTATCTCACAGTGGTAGAGCACCTGCCTAGAATCTCCTAAGGAGGGTCAGGGGCCTAGATTCCATCCCTACCATGGCAGAAAGAAGTCACTTCTGTAAAATTGGCAAATCCCCATTAGGAGTCAGAGCTTGGAAGGAACTGGGGTGGAGCTCATCCAAAAGGTGACATTTGAGGAAGGTGAGAAAGTAAATTTATGGGTCACTGGGCTACCCAGATCACATGGTACATCTCAAACATACTTGCACTGGAGGCAGGGTGTTTGTTTTATAACTAGATCAACACATGATATTTGGTCCCTAGAAGTCACTACATGGTACAGCCCAGCCATCTTCCTACAGCCTGTGAGCAACAGGTCTGCATTGAGGCAGGAGGAAAAAAGCACATGAGACCCATGCAAGTTCCTCCCTGGTCTATGGTGGATACAGTGAGGTAATGCATATGAACCATTGGCAATGGCTGGTCCATGTATTTGTGAAGGAGGAGAGGGAGAAATCCTGGAGGGCTTCCTATAGGAGAGGGTACCACCTAAAAGCAACAAGAAAGAGCAACAAGAAGGGACTCAGATGGGTATGGAACCTACAAGAGAAGGAACTGCACTGGAGGAACTTTCTATCAAGGTATCTGAGGGCAAAGAGGGTTTGACTGAACAGTTGGAGAGACCTGAGAGGTTCATAGTGGGGTGTGTTTCTCAACGTGCAATCATGGTGGCGACAGGGTGAGCATATGGTCATGGTAACCAAGGCAATAGTGTAGGAGCGTCTCAGGAAGTCTAGTTCTGGATTCCCAGATGAGCAGGGGGCTGACAGACTAGGCTGAGAACTTTCAAGACTAGCTTTCTGTCTGGTCTCTGGGACCCAGGATTGGATTGACTGTGTAGATGAGACATGCAAATAAATGTGTAGACAGAGTGGATGGAATAGTGTCTCAGCACACTAGGATGGGAATGACTGGAGAATGTGTATAGAGGAGACAGGTTCACATTGCTGGGATAAACATCCAAGACAGACACAGTTTGTATGATGCAGTGATTTATTTAAAGCTTACAGATCCATAGGAAGTTCTACCCACAGTGGAAGAAGCTAGCCCCCATTCATAAATCCAAGCAGAGAGAGAGAAACCACCACCAGCAAGCAGACACCTCACCAGAGCTCAAAACTCTCTTCAAACGTTTGGGCTGGAATTCAGATCTGTCCCAAAACATACCTTTGTCTTGGATCCCAGGCTCTGCACCCTCTCAGTACCCACATTACAAGCTTTAGTAAAACACTTGAGTGTATGGGGGACATATGTTCAAATGTCCACAGTGTGCTTCCCCTCTTACCTGATATTCATTCAACAAACCTCCATTCACCACCTATGAGGACAGACCCAGGACAGAGGCCAGGACAACTGGCTGGAAATGTCCATCTCCAGACCTGGCAGAGGGCAGTCAGCTTTGCTGGCTTCATGTGACCATTGGTGACTCTGTCTATAGGTCCCCCAGGACCACACAGTTGCCAAGGAGCATCTGGATCCCAGGTAAGGACTTAGCCATTTCTGGTGTGATACAAGCATGCTAGTCACGTACTCTACCAAAGAGCCATGCCCCAGCCCCTCACTGGGGGATTCTAGGCTAGTGCTCTGCTGAGTCACACACTCAGCCTCTCACTGACTGAATTTTAGCAAGTGTTCTATAACTGAGCTACATCCCCAGCACTCTCAGTGCCATATTCCCAGGAGGAGTCAGACCCCTGGTTGGCAGGCCCAGCTATCATGAAGCCAGGACCTCAGGCAAGCAGGTGGCCATGGCCTGAGATGTCTTGGCTCTGCCTGATTTTCTTGGACACAAACTAGTCTAGTAAGCCCTCAGGGGCATATACAGGACTCAGTGCAACTCATTTTTTAAGGAAGGCAGTCTTAGAAGAAGAGAAAGGCAGGCCTTCAGTGTAGGGAGAGTTCTAGAATCCTCTTCTGCTGTGGATGGCTCGGTTGTGATGTTGATGTGATCCTGATGTGAACAAGGGACCTTGCTCCTGCCTTCATGAGGGACAAAAGTGCCAAGTGCAGTTAGCCCTACCTCAAATGTGTCATTCTTCTCCTCCCTCCTTCACACATCCCCCTCCCCTTACCTATCTTCCCTTTCTCTACTCCTCCTTTATTTCATTGTTTTCTTTCATATTGTTTTTAGGATTTAAAAATGTTTAATTTTAGTTTTGTATTTATTTAAACATTTATATGTTCATGTGTGTATGAGCACACCTGTGTCTCATGATACTGCAAAAGAATGTTCATCTGACTTTATATGGGTGCTGAGGAGTTGAACCAGGTTGGAAGGTTCTACAAACAGATGTCTTTAACCACTGATCAGTCTCCCAACTCACTGTATTGTTTTGATTTAATTTTTGACATAGGACCTCTCTCTAGCCCAGCTGACCTGGAGTTCACTATGTATTCTCAGGCTGACCTCACACTCAAAGGGATCCTCTTATCCCTGAGTCCTGATTGCTGGGATTAAAGGCATGTACCACCTTGCCCAGCTTGTTTTGTTTTTATACAGTATTCCACTATATATCCTAGGATGGCCTCATGTTAGAAACCCTGGAAGATAGGGCCAGATTTGAGAAAGGTGTTCTATGGGATCCTGTCATTGAAGGGACATATTGGCTCCCCATGTTCCTCTTTCTGGCTTCCTGTTTGCTGACTGCTAAGAGGTCAACTGCTTTGCTCTGCCCTGGTTTTCTGCCACCACAATATTCTGCTTCTCCACAGACCCAAAGCAATGGGGTCAGCTGACTATGGACTGAAAACTTCTGAAACTGTGAGCCAAAAGTAAAATAAATTGTTCTTCCCAAATATTGCTTGTTCAGTTAAATGACTTTCAATGGGAAAAAGTGATTAACATACTTCCATTATTAACATGCAGAAATATATATTTTTGCAGCATCCATTGTGGAAGAGGTATGGAAAGAATGTAAGAGCCAAAGGAAGGGTAGGACTCCTCACAGCATGCTCCTCCAGAAACAAAATGGCCTGGATGTCCATGACCTTGCAGTGCTTGAAACTACCTACAAAACAGCATCATAATTAAAAGAGAGACTGATTGAGAGAGGGAAGGGATATGATGGAGAGTGGAGTTTCAATGGGGAAACATGGGGGAGGGGGAGGAAGTGAAGTACCATGGGATTTGGTCTGCAATTTAGGACGTTGTCAGTAAAAAATAAATTTAAAAAGGAATTTTTTTAAAAAGCAAGAAAAAAAAAATATATATTTCTGTATAAAGAGCCTTTGACAAAAATCAGTGTGTATGTAATATTTTCTCCCATCCCAAATCTGGTCTTTCCACAGTCTCAATTGTATATTTTGATGGACAGTTTTAATTATGATAGTCCATTTTAGTCCTATGTATTTGATCTTAGATGCCTTGCCTGTCTTGGTTAAGAAATCTTTGCTTACCCTTTAAATGTACCTTGAATTCATCTCTTCTCCTTACCAAACCTGCCCCTGCCCAGCTGTCTCTGGTCAGTTTCTCCTGATTTCTCTACCCTCCTCCACACTGATCTTCTCCCCTGGTTTCTGCACCCTCTATCCCTCTTCCCTACTTGCAGTCACATGACCCCTTCTGCCTGTGGACAGGCCTGTCCCATCTTGGCATCCCTGAGACTGGCACAAGTTTTCATATGTGCTGGGTGCTCACTAAAACCATAAATTAAGGTCTTGGTGTCCAGCTGTGGAGTATTAAACTTGTTAATTAGTTCTACACACCACTTCATCAGGAATAGCTGAACAAAGCCAGGAAAACAAGAGTTATGGAAAAATCAACATGGATAGGAAAGTTTCCTATCCTCAAACTGGAGTGTTAATCACACAAACATCACCCAAACTTACGTTTTTTTTTATTTATTTTTATTTTTTGCTTCAGCCTCCAAACTCTATGGCAAACTCAGAGCATGTGGCTCTGGAGAGTGCTGGAGTCAAAAAGCCCTGACCTGGGAAACCCCAATGGACAGGGCTGCTGAGTGCTAGGCAGCTGTCTGAGGCCAGGTGCTTCCCTTGGAACCCCAACTTTCCTTCAAGAATTAGGGAGAGACTGAATAGAATGACCTTGAGACCCCAGCAGGACCTTGGCATTGTTGAGATTCCCATGGAACCCATGGCCACAAAAAACGCTAGGAAAATGTTCTACAGCTCCAAGCCCCACCTCTCACAGGAGGATTTTCCCCAGGTTCTTTACTGCTGACCTGTATCCTTGCCCTTAGGTCACACTATGTATCCCAGGTTGGCCTTAAACTTGTCATCTTCATGTTCAGCCTCCTGAGCACATGACGGGCCTGAACTACCAGGCCTTGTTCTTGATGCCCTGCCATTTTCAATGACATCTATACAGCAGTTCCCAGACTACAAGAAACCATTTGAGGTTGAAGGCATCATAGAAAATCCTTCCTATGGTGGAACCCCTTAGATCTTGGCCTCTCACAGCTTTGGGACATGAGTACTAGGATCCCTTTTAAGCAAGAGAGAAACTGAGGATGGAGAGGACTAAATGATGTACCAGACAGAAGATGTAGCAGGATGGGATCTGTCCCTATGGGTCCAGGAAAGTATCTGCTTCCAGCTACCAGAGCGGCCAGAACTAGGAACTACATTGGATCCTGAATGAAGGGGACTGATGTCACCTGGAACTATGGGGAATTTGTGGGGCTTAAGAAGGCTCAATGATAAAGACAGGATGAGCGAGCTGAGTGGGGTCCTGTGCATTTGGGGTATCCTCTGTTGCCAGTGGTACCAGGTCCCACTAAGGACTATGCACATTTTCCATTATTTATGTTACTGTGGGAAAGTCAAAATTTCTGGGTCCCCAAATTGGCGACTGCACAGATTCTGTTTTAACCAGAGTCTACTTTTTGGCATCTGTGACCAGCATCCACATTTGTCGGGTCCTACAGCCATGGGAAGTACCTTCTGTTCCTCAAATGGATCCCCTATAGATGGATTTCCTTCTCAGGAAACTAAGAGATGAGTTGGTCTAGGCCATTGTTAAGTGGGTGTCCCAGGTTCCAAAGATGCAGGTGGGATCCGTATAAATGGATTGGGTGATTCTAGATTGAGACACTCTTGGAAGTATCTCTGCAGGCCCAGAAGTCTGCCCCACAGCCTTTGATAATGTTATAGAAGAGGAAGTAGACAATCCAACCTCCACAGGCTCCACCAGCCTTCTCTCACTCCCCCATAGGTGGAGGCTGTGACAGGCTGTACAGCCATCCTCAAACCCTGAACAGAAACACAACTGTCCTTGGTCACCAGCGTGACCCTGGGTGTGGAGGGAACATATCATCAGCCAGGGTCACCAAAAGCCCAGTGAGCCTAGGAAGGGATGTCATGAGCATAGCTCAGGGGTTGACCCAGCCTCTAGGGTCCAAAGCAGGCTTGAACTGGGCTCTGGGCCTCTCTGCTCCACTAGAACAGTCCCCCATGTACACTTACTATAGACCACTGTCACAGGACTTCACCTCCATGGTCAGTCCAAGGGCCTGCACTACAGCTAGCTGTGGCCATATCCCATTCAGACATCATAAGCTAAGCTGGTCATTCCTGTTCCCAGCCCTGCTTCCATCCATTCTATGAACAACTGGCTTTGTTCTCCCTTAAGCCTGGCTCCCATCAGCATCTCTGTCTCTATGCTGACCTACTGGTCCTTTTCCATGTCAACACTCATGAGCCTTCTGGAAATTGCAGCCTTCCTTTTTCTTCCTTTCAGTTTGCCTCTCTGGCTCTGATTCCTACTTCACTAGAGTGCTTGATAAAATCCTCCAGTGAGGGGCTGAGGGTGACTCAGTAGCAGAGCACCTCCTAGAATCCCCCAGTGAGACATTGTGGACATGGCTCAGCTGTAGAGTTCTTGCTTAGAATCTATCCATGAGGGGCTGGGGGTGTGTCTCAGCCTGCTTAGAATCCCCAGTGAGGGGCTGGGCCATGGTAGAGGACTTGACGATTTGGGCAAGGCACTGGGTTCCATGGTCAACACAACAAGAAGAGGACCAAAAGGAGAATGAGGAAGAGGAAAAAGTTCTGATGTCCACCATGTGCCTTAATACTCAATATCTTCCTCATATTATTGGGAAAACGGAGGCCCAGAGAGAAGAAGGGGCTTTTCCAAGGTTTCCTGGGATCTTTGATGACAGCAGGTGACCTAACAACTCCTATCCAGACCCCTTTCCTGGTCATGCTGCTCCATAACCACTCAATGTGGACCTGGGAAGCCCCTCCAAGTCATGCGGTCAGAGGTCTATTTTCCCCACCTTATGGGACCAGCCTGCTGATGGCCACCAATAGCTACGGGTTTGGGTTTGTTTCTTGGATAGATTTTATTCAAAAAGGGTCTAATGTATCCCTTGCTGACATCAAAATCAACATGTGGCTAAGAATGACCTTGAATTCCTCATCCACTTCCCGAGTGGTGGGATTACACACATGAGCCACTGCACCTGTCTCAGTGTTTACGTTTTGATGAACACTAATGGATCAGGACTGTGAACCTATCTGAGTGTCCAGCTCCAGGCTGGCATCATTCCCACTCAGTTCCCTTCATACCCAGTTCACCCAGGTACTAGACAGATACCTCAACCTATCACTGAGGCAACATTAATAAGAGAAATGGGATGTAACCACCCTCTGTGGACATCCAGGGGGTCCAGATCCTCACATACGATTGAGTTTGGACTGTCCCTGTCTCCCCCACCAGGCCGGGTCATAGCTCTCTGTGTCTTTCCATCAGACTGAGTCAAGGTCCTTTATGTCTCCCCACAAGACTGGCTAGGTCTCCTCTGTGTCTCCCCCATTACATTGGGTCAGGGCCTTCTGTGTGTCCCCCTTCAAACTGGGAGCCCTGGGAAGATACAACATTGACTTCTCTGAGCAGGTGTTTGGCATCTGTCCCCAGCCCTGCAGCTCAGGCCAGGTGGAGTTGGGCCAGGGCTCCAGGCCCTCCCAGGTAGACCAAGCAGAAGAGTCATGGACTTTAAGCCAGTGAAGCTGGAGTGGTGCAAGGGTCCTGATCAGGACTGAGTGGGGTCACTGCCTCCAAATCCACAGCATCCCTGTTTTCATCACCTTGCTGAAAATTCCAGTCTGTGAAGAGACCTTACTACTGTGGCTGGCCCCTCAGCTTCCTGAGGACCAGGCACAGCTGTGGCTTTGCTGTGGGACACTCACCTTAGCCAGTGACACCCTGCCTCCTCCCTCAGCTCTGAGCACTGTGAGTGTCATAAAATAGCCTGCATACTGTCTGCTTGCCATTGTGGGGCATCTCATTGCAAAATTTCCTTATCACAATTAGAGGAAAAGACAGTGCCCACCCCAGCCTGCTGTCCTCCTGCCTGCCAGCCTCTCCCACCAGCATTGCACACAGCCCTGACAAAGTTTGCATGACAAGCTCAGCTGGATTCCTAGGTCGTGTGTTCTTGAAAACTAGAGAGCAGCTGCAGTACTGTAGTCCCTGGGTCACTGCTCCAGCTTAGTCAAAGCCTGACAGACACATCATGAGCCTTAAGCCTCTACTTCCCAATCCACCAAACAGGCTCACGACCTTCAGAGATAAAAAGCACTCTTCCCTTCCCATGAGCATCCCAAAGGGTCCCAACTAAATTCCTGTTCTCCCCTAGTACCCAACTCACATTAGAACAGAAGGTGCCTCCTTATAGGCTATGCCCACAGCTCCTCAGTGGGGGATTCTAGGCAGAAACTCTTCCACTAAGCCACACCCCAGCCCCTCTGTGGAGGAGTCATGGCAAGTGCTCTGCCACTGAGCCACCCCACACTGGGGTTTTCTAGACAGGAGCTCTATAACTGAGCCAGACCTCAGCCTCTCACTGGAGGAATTTCAGTAAGCGCTGTCCTGCTGAGCCACACCCCTGCTCCTTTCTGGGAGATTCTAGACAAGCACTCTATAGAAATATTAAGGTGTAAACAGCAACTCAGACCACCCAAGATCAACCCTGAGTGTGTCGGAGTCCAGATCTTGATCTTCAGGGCCAGTCAGAGGCAGCCTGAGGGGAGGGTGACCACACTGCCTACCTCCCTGTACACGCACAGCCCAGTCTGACCCTTCCTTTCAGTCATAGCAGCCTCCAACTTGGAGATGACTATGCAGAGGATACCCCAGAGTCAGGAGAGAAAGGGAAGAGAGATGGCCCCATTTTCTAGCCCCAGACAGGATATTGAGTCCCAGGAGACTGTTAGTGGTCCCATTATAGTTATTCTTTTCTCAGAGCACCTGGAACAACCATCATGACCTCTCTGAGCATGCTCAGACTCCTTATTGGTGAACACAGCTCTCTGATCCTTTCACTGGGACTGTGGTGACTACAAAATTGGACAAGGTGGCTCAGTCAGTATTTTTAGAACCACTTTCCCCATAGCTCTTTGCCTGTCACTCACCATCAAAGGGGACAGACAGGCAAAAGAGGCAGGTAGATGAGGGAAATAAGCTGGGAATGATGGCACATGTCTTTAATGCCAGCACTCAGGAGGCTGAGGTAGGATGGTCACTGTGATTTTGAGGCCTGCCTGAGATTACACAGTGAATTCCAGGTCAGCCTGGGCTGAGTGAGACCCTCCTCAAAAAAAAAAAAAGGGGGGTGGAATCATAATAGGAAGGAAGTGGAAGGTGCTGTCTTGATTGTGGGTAATGAGCCTAGGTGGAAACTGATGCAGGGCCTGGGTTGGTGTGTGCTTCCAGGGGATGGTGCTTGGGGAGAGGCACACCAGGTTCTCAACTGTGCTTCTGTAAACATCAGGGCCCCATAGGGAGACATGTCTACTACCTACCCTTATCCCCTCTCCTGCCTCCTGAGAGCCTCCCCTCACCCTAACATTTCTCCCTAAACATGGTGATGGGCCTGGAACCTCCTTCTCATGGCATCCAACTACTCATTTTTGACATTGATGCAACCTAGAGAAGAGAAGTGGGGCAAGAGTATGATGGGCACAGAAGAACACTAAGCTCACAGCCCATCAATCAATGCCCTGATCTTGATATGTCCCCAGTCACCTATTCCTGATTGGTGGCCTGCACATAGCAACACCTCCCTGCCCAGCTCCAAGTTCTCCCCATTACTACATCATCCAGCCAGTGCAGTAAAGCTGTTCCTCATGTCCTCCTTGTCAATGAAACCATCCTGATTCTGCTCCATGATGGTGAAGGCCTGACAGAAACATGAACCCTGAGCAGCCATGATCTACCCTGTCCAGATGGCCACACACACTTCCCCCAAGGGTGTTATCCTGACACCTGCTGCCAAAGGACCCCATTTGGGGCTCCTCAAACCCCCAGCCCTGTGGTCTACTGTGTCTCAGTGCTTACTGGAATTCAGCATGCTGGGAGGCTCCACACTCAGTCCCTCATTTCATGACCACACCAACCCAGAGAGGGAAGCTGAGGCTCAGAGAGGGAAAGGCCTTGCCTGAGGTCACATGACATACACTCAGGTATATGTAGAGGGGGCAGCAAGTCACATCTCCAGGCAAGGTGACATGCCATGATGGCCATGGAAAATGATGACAACGTGCAGCCACTGAGGTCTCCTTGAATAAATTTCTTTTAGAAATTCTTTATTCATTTATTTGCAAGGGAGAGAGAGAGAATAGTGTAGCCAGATGCATGAAGGTTTCTTGCCACTGCAAACAAACTCCAGACACACAAACCAGTTTGTGCATCTGGCTGTACATGGATACTGGGGAATTGAACCCAGGCCATGAAGCTTTGCAAGCAAGCACCTTAACTGCTGAGCCATCTCTCCAGCCCTCCTTCAATAATTTTCATGTGTTCTGTTAATCCCCACAAAGGTCCTCTCAACCTAGTTAAACTTCTGGTTCTGAGTCTGATTGAACATTGAGAAGACACTGGAGCAGGCTCCACCTTCTGCTCTCTTCCAGGCTCTGCTTGGTACCTGTAAGGGACCAGTTGTCACTTTCTCAAGAGGTCAGCCAGAACCAGAGCCAGGACTCAAGTCTCAAAGCATCACAATTCTGGCTGACAGCCCCACCCTCCTGGCACCCACAGCACAGCCAGGATAATTAGGACATTTCTCAATCAAGGCAGGAAATCTGCAGAGTGTCTGGCATGCAGGCCTAGGTACCTGCTGCAGGCCCAGTCACTTCATCCCAGTCCAGGCCACTTTTCTCTGTGGCCCAGATGGGCTTATTTCTGACCTTGGGCCCTAGGGAGGGATTTTTTGTCACTACTCCTGCCACCCTCTGCCCAGGTGGAATCTGGCCTTTTCAGCTGCTAAGAGTTTCCAGACTGTTCTAAGCATAATCTTTGGGCCTTTTGTTCTACAAGATCCATCCATGGACAGGATCTCAGGGCTACTCTTCTTCTTGTCTTCCTGGAGCTCCTACTCACTCTAAACCTGCTTTAAACCAGATTTCTCTCCCAACATCTTTTTCTCTCACCCAAGGATGCTTTATTGTTAAAAATGTGATAGAGGGGCTGGAGAGATGGCTTACTGGTTAAGCTGCTTGCCTGAAAAGCCTAACAACCCATGTTTGATTCCATCACACCCACCTAAAATGAGATCCACATACCTGCACATGTGTCTGGAATGCATTGGTAGTGGATGGGGGCCCTGGAGTGCCTAGCCTATCTGTCTGTCTGTCTTCTCTACCTCTCTCTGTTTGTAAATAATTTTAAAAAAAGAAAATAAAAATGTGATATATGTGTGTGGATGTGTATTTGTATGTTTTCATGTGTGTGTGCTTGTGTGTATGCAAGTATACATGCATACAGGCAGTGGGGATGAAAGACAATTTTGTGTGTTATTCCCAGGAATGCCATTGGCAGTTTTTGAGATAGGGCCTCTCACTGGCCTGGAACTCACCAAATAGTCTAGACTGGCTGGCCACTCAGCCCCAGGGACTCTCCTATCTCATCTCCCCAGTGCTAGGATTACAAGCCTGCAGCACCACACCTGGCTCTTTTATATGGATTCTGTGGATCAAACTCAGGTCTTTGGCTTACAAGGCAAACACTACCCAATGAGCCTCATCCCCAAGAATATTTTTTGGGAACAGGTCTTGCTATACATATCCCAGGCAGCCTTTGATGTTCCTGTCTCTTCTTCCTGAGTGCTGAGATAACAGGTGAGTGTCACTGTGCCCATCTGCACAGATCCCCAGCCTTGTCCTCCAAGAAGTCTTCCTGTATCCCAGACCACTTCCCACAAGGCCATGCCCATGCCCACATCATTCCTCGATATGTCTTCCTCCAAATTTACAGACCTCAAGAGTAAGATCCCTGCCCCCCCATGTCTGCCTGGACTTAGCTCTGAGCTGGGATCACCTCAAGTTTGTAAGCAGCTGCTCAGAATCCAGGTTTCACCTACACCACCCATGAAGCTATGCCTCCAATGTCTCTATCCTCACTTCCTACTTCTAGATGTTTCTTACAAAATATCCTGTTGTCCAAGAGACACTTTCCTCCCCACACTGGACATTCACCAAGTTACATTGTCTCCAGAGCCCACTGAGGGACTTTTCCAATCATCATTCCAGCCAGCAGCCTTAAACAGTGAGAGAGGAATGTCTGAGATCAGCACTCTCATCCAGGAACAATACCTTCCCTGGCCAAGCCCTGTCTAGTTTCCCCAGTAGGGGCTTCCCCAAATTCCTCACCTCCACCTAAGCTCCTGTGTGGTCTTCCCAGTCCTTTCCCCCCCCTTCACTTCCCTCAGACTCCTGGGCCTGGTAGGAGCAGCAGTGCCCAGCTACTTGTAATTAACCTTTACTGGGTGCTTTGTCTCTGCTATTCCTTTGAAAGGGGGCTGACAGGGCAGCCAAGGCCATGACACTAGGATGCTGTAAAGCTTCTGTACTATTTAAAAGTTTCAGACATCATAAAGATAGGAACTTCCCTGTGGGGTTCATCTCTTGTAATTATACATATAATGTAAATAACATATACATTCCACACTGTTGTGGATTCACTTCTGTTTGTGAGATATTTTACTGTTCTCAGGGCTGCTTTCCATCTCATCACTCACACACACACACACACACACACACACACACACACACACACACACTCTCTCCCTCCCAGCTTTTTCCTGTCTATCTTGTGCCTTTCCTGTGTGCCAAAACTTTGCAGGGGAGGAAGGCAATATTTTGACTGCACAGAGGAGACATGAGATGGAGTCCTCACCAGGCCTTGAGCTCACAGCAAGCCAGAGATAAAGGGAGAAAGGGAAGAAGAGGAAAGGAGGGAAGAAGAAAAGGGGGAAAGAGAAGAGAAGAAAGGAAGGAAGAAAGAAAATGAGTGGGAAAGGGAGGAGAAGAATAGAAAGAAAGGGAGAAAAAGGGGAAAAGATGATGAGTGGCAGGATGAAAGGGTGAAAAAGAGAGGAGAAATGAAGAATGGAAAGAAGTAGAGAAAGGAAGGAGGGAGTAAGGGAAGAGAAGAAAGAATGGCAGAAAAAGAGGGGTTAAATGGAGAAGAATTGAAGGAAGGAAGGAAGGAAGGAAAAGGAAGGAAGGAAGGAAGGATAGAAGAAAGGAAGGAACAAAGGAAGGACAAGGAGGGAGGGCAGGTCTGCAGATCCCTGGCCTGAGCACAGTCAATCCCTGTGGACTGACCATAGTGTTTCATGCACACACAGTAGGCCTTATGGGATCTTCTGGCCCCAGGAAATCACACCATCACACCAGGCCTCCTCAGGCCCCAGGAGTCCTGCACATGTTCTCTGGGTAACCTGTGAGCTGCAAAGCTTCTGCTTTATTTTAGCTGCACCCTAGGTACCAGGAACCCCTGCATCTGCTCTCTGGGTATGTGCAGGGTGGGACACAAGCTCTGTGAACTGCAAAGTCCCTGCTTCAGCACAGCTGCACCCCAGTGTCCATCAAAAGACACAGCTCTCACCTCAAAGGGGATTAGACATAGTTTAGTCTAGGGCCAAATGTGAGTGACCATGGCCCAGGAACACAGATTTATGTTACCCAAAATTCCCTGTCCAAATGTTTTAACAGTTTCATGAAGTTTTCATAGTTACATAAGTCAGCTCATAAATCAAGGCACTGTTCAAATACATTGGTTGACCATCAGGTAGGCAGGTTTTAGCAAAGCAGCGAAATCTCCACCATAGTCTTCACATGCTATCTGATGACATTGTTAAACCCTTGGGTTGGTGGAAGCTGGTGGTCTGTCAGTACACACAGCTGCACCTCAGGTCTCAGGAGCCCCTGCATCTGCTCTCTGAGTGTTTGGGGGGAGAGGCACAAGCTCTATTAGCTGCAAAGTCCCTGCTCCAATACAGCTGCAGCCCACTCATCTCCTGCCAGCCGCCCTCCTCTCCTGACCCGTGGGTGGCTCCGGCCTCCCCCGTGTTGTAGGCAGGTGGAACTGCCCGTGACGTCACAATGCTGCGCCTCACCCAGAGCGTCCTTAGCGCAGTTATAAACTTTCAAAAGGCGGGAGCAGCGGAGTTCATTCTCCTGAGCCTCTCTCCAGCAGCTCAGCAGAGGGCAGAGGAGGTGGCGGTGGCGGTGGCGGTGGCGTGTCTGTGTGCCAGGAAACCGCTCAGCAGATTGTAAACTGAAAGGCGGGTCGGCGTGAGCAGTGCAGAGGAGGAAGCAGAGTTCATTTTCCGGAGCCTCCATCCTGCGGGATGGCGGAGGAGGCGGCCATGGCGAGTCTGGGGGCGAGTGAGAGCGATCGGCAGCAGGTAGGAGGATCGCGCAGGGCCGAGGGGTCACGGGCTCCCCGGAGGCACTGCAAGAAAGCCAGGCAAAGGGCTGGCCAGGCCCACACCCAGCTCCAGCACACCGCCCTGGAACATGAGTACAAATCCACACAAACCACACACACACACACACACACACACACACACACACACGCACGCCCCAAATGACCCCCTCCCAAAACATCTGGGTGCGGTGCACTACCACTCAGTGGGAGGCTGAGGTAGGAGCTTCAAGGGTTGAGGGCAAAGTCTGGACTATATAGAGCCTGTCTCAAAACAGAAGAGCAAAAAGGAAAGGAGAGGAGGAGATAAAGGGAGGAAGGGAAGTAAAGAAAAGGGAGACAGGGAGGAAAAAGGGGGGGAAAAGGAAAGAGGGAAAAAAAGGAGAAAGGAGATGAATGGGAAGAAGAAGAAAGAAGGAAGGAAGGTAGAAAAAGGGGGAAAGGTGAATAATAGAGGAGAAAAAATAGAATGAAGATGGGAAGGAAAAGAGGAGGAAAAGGAGAAGAAGAAAGGAAATGGAAGGAAAAGAGGGGTTTTTGTAAGGGGAGTAAAGTCAATAAAAAAGAAGGAAAAATTTTAAATAATGAAATAAAGAATGGAAAGAAGAAAGGAGGGAGTGAGGGAGGGAAATAAGGAAGAAAGGAGATAGTAATGGAAGGAAGGACCATAGTGGAGGAGAAAGAAGGAAAGGGGAGAAAAGAGGGGAAATGGAAGGTAAGAAAGGAAGGAGGAGCAAAGGAAGCAGGGCAGGCCTGAGTGCGGTCAATCCCTGTGGGTTGACCATAGTGTCAGATACACACAGTGGGCCTGTGGTATCTTCTGGCCAGGAGTCGCCTTTTCCCATGAGGCCTCCTCAGGCTCCAGGAGTCCTGCATCTTCTCTATGGGTAGGTGGGAGGAAAGATCCCTGTGAGCTGCAAAGTTTCTGCTTCAGTACAGCTGCATCCCACTCCCCTCTGCAAGCCGCCCTCCTGTCAGGAATGGTGGATGGCTCTGCCCCCCCTTCCCCATGTCCAGGAAAGGTGGACCAGCCTGAAATCACAATGCTGCACCACTGCCAGAGCACTGGGGAAATTGTAAACTTAAATGCAGGGAGGTGCAAATGGTGAGGAGGAAGCAGCAGAGTTCATTTTCCTGATCCTCTGTCTGGTGAGGTGGTGGTGGAGGAGGCGACCATGGTGATCTGCTTGCAAGACAGACCTCTCCGCATGAGGTAGGTCAGGCCAAGTAGGGGGCCACATGGACTCCCTGGTGGCACTGCAAGGACCCTGGTGATAGGCCTGGCCTCAGCCAGAACCCAGTTTCAGTGTGCCACCCACAAGTGTCTTCACCTCTCCATGCCGAGTTTCTAATCTCAGTGTGGTGTGCTTACAGACATTGCCTTCATTTTCCTGTGTATATGGTCAGAAAGTGAAAATCAACAGTGTTAGGTACTAAATACTAGAAGGAAAAGCAGGAAGGAGAATTAAGTGAGGTCTTGGCTTTACTAGCCTCTGGCCTTAACCCAAGAGCCTTTGGGATGTGAGAAATGAATATCCAACACTACTGAATGTGATTAATTGAAGTGATAATGTCCTAAGTTTAATAAGCTCACTCTAATTTTGGAAAAGGTATTTACCTAAGGCACCATGGTGATAGGCAGGTAGAGATTGTTAGAGAGTCACTGGACCTGTGAAGAAATGACAGTTTGGGAGGGGCAGGCTGGTGTCAGGAAAATCCTGACACTTCATGAACGGAAGACTAGGTTAGTTACTGAATGGAAAGGAAGCTCAGAGTATTCCAGGAACAGAGATGCCTACCTGTTATTTGGATGAGATCTTCAGATTGGTTGGTTAATGTCATACTTAGTGTGCATATAGGAATTTAGTAGATGCCATTAAAGAGAGAAGTGATGTGATTCAAATATCTTCTGTGTGAATTAGCATGTGCATGCCCCAGAGTACATGTGGAGGTCTGAGGACAACTCCCACTTTGCTTGACACAGGCTTTCACTTGTTTTACTGGGTGTGCTGTTGTTTGTTTCTTTCTGTGTCATGGGCACCATTCTCGCTGGCCTTCAAGCTTCTGGGTTCTCTTGCCTCCACTTCTCATTGACTTGGAGTGGGTATACTGTGTGCACGTGCCTTTATGTGCATGGTGGGGAATTGAACAGGAACTGTTAAGTTTGCAAGGAAATACCTTTAACAATCTCCTTAGATCCTTCATTTGATATGTGGGTGTGAGATGTACTGACCTTCCTGAAATGGCACATATCAAACTTCCCCGAACAAGGACGTTTTCTGTGATATAGTAAACAAGGTGGCCTGAATCACACAGCCCAAATATGAGACAACAGGCAGGGTGGCCTAGGACCTACATGAAGATCATATGTATGATGTGGCTTCCCAGCCACCTGGACAGGAGAAAGGAGACAGCCACTGGGTAGCGCTCCAAAGACAGACAAACCTATCACTCCACTTCTCACAGTGAGGACATCCTGAGAAGCTGGGGCCTGGGTTTATACTCTTGAGATGGCACTCTGAGTTAGCAATAGGATCTGCAAAGACAAGACTAGGACATGGAGTGTGTGGAATTCAGACCACCAGGATAGAAGTAGGTGGGTGTGGGCTTCCTTATAGGGAGGAGAGGCACATGCCTTGTGCAGGATGAGTGACCATTCTCAACCCACCTTCCCCATTCTGGAAATTGGTGCTGGGTTGGTTCCAAAACTGTGTCTGGTCATCATGGTGATGGGGAGGAAGGAGTAACCAGGTGAAGGAGCAGGGATCCAAGCTCACACTGCCTGGGAAGCAGGGACAATGCTCAGGGCTCTGATGCATCTACCTCTTGAGGGTCTAATGCATGAGACATTGGCTTTGTGTATGAAGTCTGTGTTCCATCATTTCCCTCTCACCCCACTGACTGCTGACTTCACAATATCCTGACTGTTCTTCCCACAACTGTCATCTGTATCCATCACTGTGTGTTTCTGAAACCAGAATTCATTGCTTGATACTTGTACTTTCAGAGGCAAGTGAGCAAAGACAGGAATTCAACCTTAAATCTGTGCTGTATTGAGAGATCTGGAAATTTGGGATAAGAAAGGATTCCTAGAGATATCTTATAGTTCATCTATAGCTAACAGTAAATATAGGAGGGGAAAGAAAGGCAATCATTTCATTTTTGGGGGGTCAAGTAATTAGTCATGACTCTGAGATGTAAGGTGTTAATGGTTCTTTATGTCTCCTTGTGGATCTATGGACTCTTCTCTCCATGTAGTGAGGGTTTCATATACACCAAAGCCAGTAGCCTTTGCATTCCTCTGAATCTCTGTTTAGATAAAAAGTTTATCTAAAACATGTCTCTATTTTCCCTTTATTATTATGATGTGAGAAAGTGGGTAGTCCAACCCACTCTGAGCCCTGTGTTTTCTTGCCCATTTCATCAGATTGAGGCTCGGACTTGTCTTTCAGTCGTTCACTTGGTGGCCACTTGCAGTTCTCCAGCTGCTTCCCTGACAGAATTAAACCAAATTCACAGCATGTCTCCAATTTCCACGTTGCCCCTGTGCTTCTCCCTGAACTGGTCTGGTAATACTAGAAAAATGGCACAGACTGTGTTGCTGGTGTTGATCTCAGGAGGAATTAGTTTGTTTTAACCATTCAACAATATTTTGTGATGTCAGGGGTCATTTTTATTATTTAATTGAGGGTGGAGCATACAATGCTGCACCTGACCTTGTGGGTGGGTACAGGGATGTTGCTGAGCACCCTGCAGTTTGCATGTCATTTTCAAAACTAATTCTATCTGACTCAAATTGTCAGTAGGGTGATGAGAATGTCAAGTGCAGTGGTATGGACATGTGAAAGAACCCGAAACTCTCAGGGGAGAACTGGAGCTGATTTTTTGTTTTTGTTTTTTGTTTTGTTGTTGTTGTTTTGTTGTTGTTTTGTTTTGTTTTTCGAGGTAGGGTTTCACTCTGGTCCAGGTTTACCTGGAATTAACTATGTAGTCTCAGGGAGCCCTCAAACTCATGGCAATTCCCCTACCTTTGCCTCCCAAATGCTGGGATTAAAGGTGTGTGCCACCACGCCCGGCTCTGGAGCTGATTTTTCATTTTTTTTTAAATATTGTGGTGTTGGGATGTCAAACCCCACTTCTTACCTCAAGTGCATAATAAATACTTTATTCTGAGACAAATCTGAGAGCTGAAGGCCTTGGAACAGGTCTAGGTTACATCAAATATGATGTTTCAACATGGTAAAATTTTCAGAATTTTTTGTTTCATTTTTTAAGCCTGGTCTCACTCTAGCCTGGCTGACCTGGAAATCAATCTGTCAACCAAGATAGCCTCACACTCACAGTGATCCTCCTAGTTTAACCTCTTTTGTACTGGGAGTAAAAATGTGGGTCACACTACCTGACTCATAGAATATTTATAGTAATAGAATAAAAAAGTTATAAATCTAGGCATTTTAAGTACATTCATGGAAACATCAAGGAGGAGCTTTCAAAGCAGAGAAGTCTCTGCTAGAGGCCTCAGGTGTTTTGTGATGCCATCCGTAGCCTATGGGTTGGTGGAAACTAAGATGTTTGTTTGAACATTCCAATAAGAATTTTACCTGATAGTAATGGCAATGTTAGATCAAGTGGTGAGGTAGGCTGTAAGTACTGTATGTAGTATGTTTAACTCAGGCACTACTTCCCCCCATGGGAACTTGTTCATGAATCCAGGGACTCACACATCCCAGGTAAACAATGGATCCACCACTGAGTCCCAGCTCCAGCCTGGATACACCATTTCAATAGCTGAACTAGCAAAATGTGTGTAAATAGTGAATGTGAACAAGGCTATAGAAAAGTGTGTGCCAAAATAATAAGGGAGCTAAGATGGTGCTTCATAATAATAACTCAGGTTGTCTGGGCATGGTTATAGTAAACAGGAGAGGGGGACCATTGCATGAAATAGAGAATGCATAGGGAACAGATGGGGGATAGGTAGGGTGTGTGTGTGTGTGTGTGTGTGTGTGTGTGTGTGTGTGTGTGTTGCTAAGGATCAAACACAGGGCCTTGCAGAAACCAGGCAAGTGATCTGTCAAGGGGACAAGTGTTAACAACTGTCCTGTTTCAGTTACCCTCAGAGGTGCCTCATGAGCACATACATGTTCAAACCTGCCATCCAGTGGAAAGTGCAGAGCTAGCATATATGGTTCAGAGACTTCAACATGTTACTGTCTTTTGAGACCCTGGGTCTCGGTAAGGTGATCTAGAGGGGATTCAGACAAAGAAGTGAGTGCAGTGAACCTGGCTTGGTGGCACATACCTGTAAACTCAGTACATATGTTGAACATTTTATCTCATGCCTCCACCTGCCAAGTACTGAGTTCACAGGCATGTGCCATCACTCCAGGTCACTTTGAGTCCAGCCTGGGTTATGGGAGTCCCTATTTCAAAATCAAACAAAGAAAAACCACACAGAGAACAAGGAGTGTATGGAGGGCAAGGCCAGGGCAGCAGAGCCTGAGTAGGCTTCATAGAAACTGCACAGGCTCGTGAGTGCACATCCCTCTTTGCAGGCAGTTTTTCTCATCTCTTCTGGCCATTTGGACACTTCTCATTTTCTTTCATGAAACCATCCTCTTCAACTGTTTTTTTCACTATTTTTTCCATTTTGATATTTTTCTTATAAATATTTTATTATTTATTTATTTGAGAGAGATATAGGGAGAAAGAGAGAGAGAGAGAGAGAGAGAGAGCTCTGGAGGGTGAGAATGGGTGACCAGGGCTTTCAGCTATGCAAGCAAACTCCAGATACAGGCACCACCTTGTGCATCTAGCTTATGTGGGTCCTGGGGAATCAAATCTGGATCCTTTGGATTTGTGGACAAGTGCCTTAACCACTAGGCTATCCCTCTAGCCTGCATTTTGGTATTTTAATACATATATAACATATTTTGATCTTATGCCTAGAAATCCACTGTCTTACCAGTCTCCACCTCTCACTAACACATTTCTTCATTCCTATGACTCCCCATCTTACTTTTGTTCCTTTTAAGAAAAATGTTTATTATTTTAACAACATGTTTTGTATAGATGAATCATGAGTTGGTATCCTTTTTTCCCTCATCTCTGCTCCCACTCCATTAGGGATGCTCCTCAGTGGGGTTGCAGGTGTTCCTCATTCCGTTTTTTTTTAACCCCATTGAGTTAAATTAGGGTTTCATGCATGATCATGGTGATATAACAGGATGGGCAACTTACCAGTAGGAGCACAACTGATGAACATGACAACCCTTTCCCAGCAATCATTAGGTGCAATTAGCTTCTCTAGAGGTGTGGAGTCACATGTATCCTTCCCCCATGAAGGTGATGTATTGACAGGCTTAATGTTTGCAGGAAATTTAAGCTGCTATGAATTCATGGGTGTAATGACTATGTGTACCCCAAAACAGCATTTCAGAATGTTCCTCCCCACCACAGAGGAATCTCTGTAAGACTCAGGAATTTAGAGAAACCATGTTCCAGAAGTGGACAAAACCTGAAAGTCTCTGAAAGTTCCTAAAATTCACAAGCTTTCCAAGCTCCCTCCACAAGGTTAAATAACAGCCCCCTTCACATTTTACAAGCATCTCCAGGGATACAGCTTTCATGCGTTGTCACCCATGGGAGGTGGAACTTTTACCAATGCAGGTACTTTCCAGTCATCCATGTGCCTGTAAATATCCCCTCATCCATATTCCTCTAAATAACCCCAATATACTCACTGGCTCACTGGGCTGGACTTGAATGACATTATTTCTTTGGTCTGTCATTGGCACCTTATTTGGGGTGAATAAATATTTGCTCACATCTCTGCAGAAGTTGAAGCAATGATAGTTTGGCTGTGCTATGGAGATGTGTATATTTTTACAGGACATTGCCCAGGACTAAGGAGAGGAGGAGACTATTCCCTTGTCTTTCTTGCCTGCAGTGCTTGGTGCACACCTTTGGTCTCCCTCACAGCTGAGCCCCGTGTGCAGGGAGTAATAATGTCAGAACACTTCATGTTCTGTGTACGCATCAAGCCTTGTGCTGCTGGCCTCCATGCACTCTCTCTCCAGAAGGCAAAGCAGTTTTACTCTTATTTGGAGCTAAATTGGAGTAACTGTCAGTGCTTATCCTCTGTTGCTGGCTATCAAACCCAGGGTCTAGTGTGTGCTAAGCAAGTTCTTTTGCACTGAGCTACACCGTTGGATCTTTTTATTTTTATTTAGAGGTGAGGTCGCATTATGTATCACTGGCTGGCCTCCAACTCAGGATGCTCCTGCCTCAGCCTTCTCTATGGGAATTACAGGTGTGCACAGTGATGCTCATCTTCCTCTGACATATACTCTTTTTTAAAAAATTATTTACAATGAGAGAGAAAGGGAATGGGCATGCCAGGGCCTGTAGCCACTGCAAATGAACTCCAGATGCATGTGCTCTTTTGTGCATCTGGCTTTATATGGGTACAGGGGAATTGAACCTGAGTTGTTAGGCTTTGCAGACAAATGCCTTTACCAGTGAAAAATCTCTCCAACCTCAATACATATATTAAAAAAAACACATTTACTTTATTTATTTGTGAGGGGGGAGAATTGGCACACCAGGGTCTGTAGCCACTGCAAATGAATGCCTCCAGATGCATGCACCTCTGGGGTGTTTGATTAAGGTGTCCCTCCTAAACTTAGGTGTTCAGACTGCTAGGTTCCCAGCTGATGGAGATTTGGAAATTAAAGCCCCCTGGAGGCAGTATATTGTTGGGGGCAGACTTATGGGTATTATAGCCAGTTTCCCATTGCTGGTGTTTGTCACTCTTTGTTGCTGTTGTCCATCTGATGTTGGTCAGTAGGTGTTGTCCATCTTTCCTCATGCTGTCATTTTTCCTCTGCCATCATGGAGCTTCCCTTTGAGTTTGTAAGCCAAAATAAAGTCTTTTCCCCTACAAACTGCTCTTGGTCAGGTGCTTTCTGCCAGCAATGCAAACCTGACTAAAACAGCCACCTTGTGTATCAGGATTATGTGTGTATTGGGGAAATGAACCTGGGTCCTTAGGCTTCACAGGAAAGCACCTTAATTGGAAGCCATCTCTCCAGCCCCATTATATATATTCTTATAGATGATGGTGGCTAGCCATTGAATGTGATGTTTAGGATACTTAATATGTACTTTATTTTATGTCATTATGTTAAAAAACACATAATATCAAACTTATCCTTTAAATCATTTTAAGTAGAAACTTCTGGTGCTTGAAATATGTAAGCATCACAACCATCTATCTCCTGAGCTTTATTCAGCTTTCCAAACAGGAAGTGTACAAATGTTCAATTTTTCCACATCCTTTTCAACAATTTATTTATTTACTAAGTTATGTTTATTTTTCAAGGTAGAGTCTTGGTCTATCCCAGGCTGGCCTAGAATTCACTATGTAGTCTCAGGCCAGCCTTGAACTCACAATGATCTCCTATTTTAGCCTTCCAATTGCTGAAATTAAAGCCATGTGCCAACATGCGTGACCATTTTTCTATTTTTATTTTGTCTTTGTTTTTCTTAAAATGGGTTCAGTTTTTTATTTTTAAAATTTATTTGAGAGGGAGAGAGAGAGAGAGAGAGAGAGAGAGAGAGGAGAGAGAGAATACATGCATGCCAGGGTCCCCAGTCACTGCATATGAACTCCAGATACATGTGCTGCCTTGTGTTTCTGGCTTACATGGGTTCTGTGGAATTGAACCTGGGTCCTTTAACTTTGCAGGCAAGTGCCTTAACTGCTAAGCCATTGCTCCACTCCTGGTTTCAGTTTTTACTGAAAACAATGGACACAACTAATGCTGAAGAATGTATTTGTAGTTCCAATATGTGTACAATAATTTGTATTTACCACCACAATAGCAGGTATCACACACATGTTTTTTCATAGGAGCCATGAGGGGCAGCCTGCAGAGTGCAGTGTTGGTGCAGGACTGTTCACAGGCCGTCAGAGAGGGTGGAGGATTGAGGGAAAGAACCTAAGTAAGAGAAGAATGCCAGGGAGGAACAGTGCATTCTTTGAGCTTGTATGATTTGACAGTATAATCTGTACATAATCATCCTTGCTTTAACAGGTAAGGAAGGTTTGGGATGTGGCTCAGTTGGTAGAGTGCTTGACTAGCGTGCACGAAGCCCATGTGATGGTGCTGCCCATAGTTAGGTGGGTTCTCTTATGTGGTATTCTGCTCTTCCCTGCTGCTGTTCTCACTACTCTTTACTACCCAGAACAGAACAAACAGTGTCCCACTCCATCATTCTCTCCCATGTTCTCATTTTGAACTGGATTCTCTTGACAGATAGGTGCTTTTCCATGAGCCCAGGAGAAATCTCTGATCTGTGCTTCCCTTGATGGGCCTGGGGTTACAGGCTTTCATGGACTTTCCCAGCTGTTTATGTGGGATATGGAGATTCAAACGTGAACTGTTTAGGCCGTGCTGTATGCTCATGTTTGCAGAGAAAGTGCACATAATCTCTAAGCTACCTCTTCATTCCTCATACTTAAACTGTATATAAATCCTGGGGTGGGGCTTTGTGAGCCCTGTCCTCTAGTTACAGTAACTGAATCCATGAAGAGGTGGAGAGCTGCATGAATCTTCCTCTCTTCCGTGGTGGAAAGTTACAGGCCACAGTCATTGATAGTTCAAAAGACAGTGGTTCTTCCTTGTATGGAGCACAGCTGTCCACACTAAGGTTTTTTCCAAGCTGCACTCCTCTCTCAGGCCCTTTATCATACTTTTTTTCTCATCTCTTGCTTTAAACTGTCAGCTTGAATTACCATCAATGCACAACAATTCTAAAAATTTATTTTGAATGATTTCCACCATT